>OENT01002432.1:1428-22418 GCA_900239685.1 Rotaria macrura
TCGTAACATCACGTCAAAAACAGTTCTCAATTTGATGAGCCTTTTATTCTTTTACTTGTTATTATTTATTTTAATTTTATTCTAATTAGTCAAACAAAATAAAAAAACAAATTGATGAAACCTCCTGAATTAAAACATCCAGGCAGACAAGCATTTGGAAAAACGCGTTTAAACGCTCAATCGGTAACGGCGATTGTGAGTCACTAACGCCCATTAGCAAAACGCAAGAAACGCATTTTTTACGAAACATTTTCACTTTCGGGGCGTGATAATGTATAAAAACTCTAATTCTGATGGTTCAAACGCGTTGGTTTTGAAGTTGTCGAATAATTGTGCGTTTTACCGCTCAGGGCTAGAGTTTTTATATATTTTCACGCTCTGAAAGTGAAAAATTGTCGTAAAAAATACGTTTCTTGCGTTTTGTTAATGAGCGTTTGTGACTCACAATCGGCGTTCCCGATTGAGTGTTCAAACGCGTTTTTCCAAATGTTTGTCTGCCTGGATAGTTAACGTGTTCTTTCTCTAATTTGTTTGATTTAAATGCATATTTTTAAGAATTTTCATCATAGTCAATCTCGTTCATTTTCTGCCAAACGAGCCAAGAACAAAGGTTCTTTTTCAGAATTACTTTCTAGCTGACATACTTTTCAATCTTAGAAAATTCGTGCAAGACTTATTTTCCGAATGTTTTATCCTACAAAAGATATTATCAAAGTTTTTTTCACCTATTTTCTCTTTGATCGCTTGTTTCTTTACTCAATGGAGAATAATTTCATTCTCGCGTAGTCTAGTTTTTCTTCGATCGATTATAACTATATTAATACTCGTTCATCTGAGATACATGCTTTAACTTTATTTCTCATTCCGTTAATAGAGAAAAATTTCTTTACGATCACGGTATCGATTTTCTCTACTTTACTTTGGTTTCCCTTATTCAATAACAAATATTTAGATTTCGTTTTACTTGAGATGGAACGGCAATACTTTGAAGACTTGATTATTCGATAAGAATTATTCTAATACTTTTCCCATTAAACATATTGCTTTAGTTTAGACACATTGTTTTAGCATACTTTTCTTTTTTCAATGACGACTTCTTATTTGAATCGAACTGGACAAAATAAAACATTATTGATCGTTCAACAGAAAGAAGATATTTCCCTGAACCGCGCTACGAGCGATGAGTCATAAGAAACCATATAGAAAAATGATAATAATTTTATGTTTTAAATTACTCCTCAACACAACGAATTTATTTAAATCTAATGGATTTGTGCAGTGCTGAGTACAAACCGTTTCTACTAACAATGGAATCACATTGGATCCAACGTTAAGATACGGCAGTTGTTACAGAGGGCGCTGCAAAACAATCATTCAGAAAAATACCAAAGTCGTTCTTCATCATGTAAATAAGTAATTGTTCGCCAAATACGCCGTGACATCGGATATCGTAATTCTTCATACACTTTATGTAAAACTAATAACCATTGATCTATATCCAACATTTCAGCTTTGGTCAATAATTTAATTGATTCTAATTGTTGCTGTTCGTATTTTCGATAGGCATCCCATTCTTCTAACCTGTATTGGCCAATGCTATTAGATTATTTTGTGGAACTCACATATTATTTCGAAGAAAATTGTGAGTGAAGATTTTAAGTTGAAGATTTTGCGGCTCCCCTCTTTTTACAGACACGTCCCCTCCCACACCCCCCCATTACAGACATCAACGAGCGCAAAAAATGTATTAGTAGTATTTGAAAAACTAATTCTGTTAAAAATTAGGAAGTTAAAAAGTTTCGATTTAAATGTTCCTACCGTCTTTTAATTGTCAAAAGTGTATGATTTCGTGTGCAAGGTCATCGACGTATCTAATAGATCATTGATCAATGCTGTAGATTTAACGCATTGATATAGCAGACAGAGTTTGGTATTGCATTCGATGATAATGATGTTTATAAATTCGTATTGAAAGAAAAAATGATGCGAAAAAAAATTAAACAATAAAAGAATGAAATCATACCGAATTGTAAAAAAAGCACTACTGAAAAATAGAGCGCCACTTTGAAAATTCTATTCGAAAAGAATAAGAAATAAAAAAGATTATTTTCATGCGGACCGATTATCTTAAACCAAAAACTATTGTATGCTAGGTTATTTTTGACGTTATCAATTTTGCACGATTATTGCCATTTTTATCCTGATCCTGCGTCCTTAATACAGCGATTCATTGTGTTTCAATACTAGCCGATTACAACTTTTTGAAAAAATGTTTGAATTCAGTTGATATTCATTTTTATAATGATCTTGCAGAATAATTCAAATAAAATAAACAACTGTAATATCGAACATATCTACTAGATTTTCTTTACTTACTTCTTTTATTAAGGAAAACTGTTTTTTTCTGAAACATTATGTCAATTTTCTATCTCTAGACTAATGACGATTATGTTTAGTTATACGTACTTTATAAACCAGAAGAATCTGACTGAATTAAAAAACATTTTGAAAAAGCTTTTTGATACGTCTTTGATTATATTGATCACCGTCAATAAGCGCAATCAGGCTTGATCTGTCCTTTTCACCCATTGTATAGTTTATACCATACTTTATTACAAAAAAGAATTACTAGTCGATAACGTGTTCTTTTTGTGGAATACGTGAGTTCCACATTTCAGCTACAAAGTAGCTGCGCTAACAAGCTTTTTTATAATCATCATCCGAATCATCAACTAATTGTGTTAATGATAAAGTGTTATTAGATTCGGAGGTGGAAGTTAATTCATTTTTAACTTGTTGTTTCGATCGGTTATTTGCAGCCATGAGATTTATAAGCAATGATTCAATTAACGGCACACTCCTTGCACGAAAGGAGATTCCAAAAACACCACTTTCACCACTGTAAGATACTGCTCCACCAACACATGGATAATATAACGACATGTGAGTTCACTGTTATACAGTATCTTATCTGATTGTTTATTGTGCCAGAAGTTATAACAACAATAAACAGAAAAAAAGGAAAAATAACGACATATCATTTATCACATAGAAAACATAAGAAATGAGAATAAAGGTCAGGTCCTGATAGGAAGGTACACTATTTATTTCCATACTTTTTTGATAGTTTGTAGAGAATGAAAAGCTGCATAACATATAGAACTTGCAGCTTGGTCCCACTTGATCCTCAAAAATGACAACAGATATACAGCAAATTATTGGCTATTCTTTGCTGATAACTTGTGTCCTTCTTCACTCATTTTGATAATGTAACCACAATAAATAGGTGATATGCAGTGTTCTAAATAGCTTCCGTTAATCTGCTTGTTAAGATCTATCTTTTGGTATATTGTATAAAGAAGATCTGTGATTTGTTGAAGTATGATCCTGGTAGACATTTATGCTGGGATTTATGATTTTTTTCGGCAGCAGGTCGATAGCGTCGAAAGTCGACTGGGGCTAACTTTACCATAGAAGATCTACGTGAACTAAAAAGTTGGGGTTTGTAGTTTCCGACTACGCTCTTCCAAACTCACGAAAAAATCCAACATAAAAGATTTGACCAGCGTCTCGTACGCAGTGACAATCATTGATGTTCTCATGATTCCTTCCCAAGTGAGCAAAAGAAGAGTTAAAGGGCTAGTCTTTTTTCTAGTCGTGTCGTCCCGTCTCTACTAGTCTTTGTCTCAAAAAGTCCTCGTCCGGAATCAGTCAGAGCTTTTGACCATCATGCGTACGCATCCCATTACACTGATTGACGATCGTCAGTTAACTTGATAAGAGAGGGCACGACGAGCGTCACTGTCACACGTCCGAAAATGATTTATAAAAGAAAAATTAAGGACGCCTGGGCTGATTATGGAACAGGTTGTAACCATACCTAATGAGCGAGTCTAGACTAGTCAAATTGAATTTTTGTAACGATGAAGGTTAGATTCGAACACGCACGTAATATGACGATTATGCATCACCAAAGCCATTGACACATATGATAGCCAGCTCCTCATCTACACGTTCATAATTGTTATAAGTTTCTATTAGTACAGATGGACTCCAAGTGTTTTAATTTTACACTGAAATCGTCGTATATTCATGGAAAATTTAAATTCTCTTCACTCAATTAAAAACTGATAGAATTATACTTAAAATAAACTAATATAATTTTATGATATCAAAAGATTCAGATGCTTCTTAATTTCTTAAAAATTCACAACGCCTCACAATTTGAACAAGTATATAAATCAACACTGCACTTGGAATTAAATATTTTTCTTAGTACTTCCGCCTACAATTTCGTTTCTATATAATATTAAAGTTTTAGCGAATGTAAATACAAAATAGAATAAAAAATATGAAGACAGAAATCCCCGAAATTCATTGTGCATCTTTGACAGCACAATTGATTACGGTAGACTCTCCAATCGTCCTTCTATCTGTTAAAATTTTTATAAGAATTGAACGGGATACACACTCCATTCCTTAAAAAAAGGAATAGTCATGAGGTCTCAAGACGATACTTCAAACCAGTCGCAACAACTGTTGAAGCCATTTCAGACTAGCCAATACTGTTTGCGTCGACTTGTTTCTGATTTTCTATGCATGGAAGGGAGTCAATCTATGTTTTAGACTATAAGTACCGATGACAGTGTATCTGTTTTTTTGAATCATAGCCTTCTTTATTTCATAAAGATACATAGCAAACAAAACAAGAAAAAACAACGAGCTTTATAAATAAAGGTCGGGAAGGAGGGGAAAACAGGATCGAGACTCCTGGCTTTCGTCTTATGTCTCTAAAAGTTTGTGTCTAATGAATGGGTTAGGGTTGATGTTGTGAGAGTGGCGTTTTCAGGAGTGGCGTTTAATATCTTTGAGGAGTTCGGATAGGACGTTGTCGTAGTCTATCTCAGTGCCATACGAGGCCGTCCAGATGTCCGTCATATTTCGAACACTGTCGGATTAGATGTTCAAATCTACCGTGTACCCTCATTATTCAATTGTCCTACTAGTCTAAACTGAGTTAACAGACAAAATGGACTGAATATGATTGGGCTCAAGTACATATCAGACTAGCTCAGACGTGTTTGAAGGACATTCCTCCTAAAGCTGCCTAGACAAGACGTGTATGCCAGACGTTCAAGGCTAGACTTGACAGGTGTTGTAGACATTTCTGACTAGTCATGCTTGCAGTCTTCCTTCATTTTTTGCTTACTTGGGTCTCTTGAGAACGCAGTTTGAGTCGCGTTCCCGTTCTTTGGAATGGAGCACTTCGGAAAGGGAACGCTGATACCTTTAGCTGAAAGCGACCACACCTCCAAGTCATAATTTGATTGAGGCTAAACCTACAAGAACAAAAAGTTGAGTGAGACTGAAACTTCATCCATCCTATACGTTTCGTGATTCTTGACCCTCACATAACAATACCCCTCGCCTGACATCGCAGGATAAAAAGTCTGAAATAAAAATGGATTTATTTGCTATGAATCACGGACATATAAGTAAGAGAAGGACCAAATGGTTCACAAGTAGATGAAGATATTGAAAAAGGAACAAGAATCACAAGTACAACATGAATAGAAAAAGATTGAGGAAGAAAGGTATTGAATAGATGAAAACTAATGAAGGCTGGAGAAAAGCTACATCTGAATGCTGCATCGGAAAAGTAGCGTTGCTTAATAAGGCCAATAATTCTGTTCCATTGGCGTTCATACCAAGAGGAGGAATCCAATCTTCATTCCAAGAATGAGCATATTCGTCCCAATAGGAGCTCATATTCATTCCATACGCTGGTGCGAGAGAGACTAAAAGGTTCTTATTAGTTTCACTAACAGGAGGTAATTTATTGGGATCGGTCACGATCTGTCCTGCTTGAAAAAAATAGTCGCTAATCACGTCGGGTGTCCAAACACTGATCAATGGATGGCTTACGTTATCTTCATTAAGATACCCATGCACATAAAATGGGGGGCCGTATATCAAATCACCAGGTTTCGTATGATAACGGTGCATATATGCTTTTGGTAACTGGATTCCGTTGGGGATTTTACCAGGGTCTGGATACGACTCATTACTGCTGTATATTACAATCCCACCTTCTGGAAAGTAGAACCATTCCCCAGTCAAGTGATGAATATGGCCAGGAGGGCCAGCTTTAGAAGGAACAGTAACATATGCCAGTGCAAACGAATTTTTTGTTGTGTAACCAATTTTTGTGAAATTGAATAACTCTCCCGCGGGACCCTGAACTAAAATAGGATATGGATCAGGCTTCACATAAGGAAATGTAAACGATGATGTACTATTGGTACCATTTGTTGAAGACGTAAGGGATAGTGAACCTGGAACTGAATAGAAAACAAGGAGAATGTAGGCAAAGTATAACCGCATCATTTTCAAAAATACAGTGTCCATTAAAGGAATATCAGTTTTCTCCTCTCGTGTTTTTCGAGAACTGATATTTCCGATTTGGACAACTGTGTCGGAGTGGCACTTTAACTTTAAAACACTTTAGTTAAAGTGTTAAAGTTAGTGGTGTTTCTTTTTTGTTCTTATCACTATCTGAACTGGCTGATTGATGCTTGATAGATTATCTGCAACCTATGAGACGTAAAAAGATGAAAAAATTAACTAGTTTCATGTGACTTTAAACAACTTTAAACCGCAAGACTAAAATATTAAGTTATTTAAAGTCGTTTTAAATTTCTTTATTTTTCATTTCTTTGTCGTCTTATAAGTTGGAGAGGGTCTAGCGAGCATCAATCAACCAGTCCAGGTAAGGATACATATAAAAAAGAAAATTTACTTTAAGTTTAAAAGTTTAAGTTAAGTTTAAGTGCCACCCCTACTCCTGGCTCATGAGTATATCGACTTCACCAAATTAAAATTTAACTATGTTGTTTTTTCCCAAACCACTAAAAAGCTTCTGAAGAGCGGGAGGGGGTACTCCATGGTAAGTCTTGATGTTATTACAGTGGAAGTGGCAATCTTAGGGTTCCAGTCAATAGCGGTGACACGTTTACTTTATTTCTCATTTAGATAAATAAAGCAAAGTAAATAAAGCATTTACTAATAACTAGTAAAGTTAATGTTTAGTGTCATACCTAATATTTAATCTGCGATTTAGTGCATAATGTGTTTTCTCGTAGTAAAACGAATCTAATCAGATCTTATAACGACGCATTATCTTTCTTAGAGTATCATTGGGTACCACGTCTCGTTTAGATATGGTTTTAGTTTTTCACGAGAAATCACATAAAAATATGATGTCGAGTATGGAGTATAATCCTAGCAGTAACAGTTCCCCGGAGGTGAAAATGATATCTTCTCAGTGATAAAGTAACCTCCTGCATTGGCACTTTGAGGATTAGGAAAAGAGTACTTCAGCTTCATGTTTTTTTACGTTTTTCAGGTACCAACTGATTCTTGAGGGTAGCCTAAAAACTTTAGCTAGTGATCACACGCTAGGAAAATTTGATTTTCGCGTAACACAACAAGAACGAAAATGTATCAAAACAATGATCGATATTCGAATACTTTATGAGCACTCGGCACTAATTTAAACTAAATGAACAAGATTTAAATTTGTTATTTTGTGGAAGCTACAATTTTCACCATCTTTGTCTATTTTAAGTTTTGTTTTCAGGTCATAGATTATGTTTTCTATTACTTCAGTTGCATTCCTCTGTCTTTGGGTACCCCTGACGATGCGAAATTTTGGTGGGCCAATAGGTGGACAAGTTTGCCTTTCGCGCTCAGGATCTTTCACACCCACATTTTTCCCCCTGTAGTTTTTGAAGCAGCCTGAAAGGAGTGTTTGAGTATATATGACAGAAACATGAACCCCCTCTGTTCCACAAATCGTCAAAGACATTTTATAAAGATGGGATATGGAATCTGTTTTCATTTTTATCCAACCGAACTGAAAAAGTATCTAACCGAGCGAAACGTAAACCACCGAGCTCTTGGAACATTTATAAACGAGCCAATTTCGATTTGGTTCGGTTTGACCGAAAACTGACCCAGTCCGATATGAGCTAGTGAATATCACAGACAGCGACAGGGGATCTTTAGATCCATCACAGGCAGTGATGAACATTATTGATACAGGATCGAAAATCGTATGTCAATGAGATTTGCTTATAATAAATGAACTACGTCTTGGTTATAATTTTAGAGGATTATTTGAATTGTTATGAGCTGCTTTTTCTTAAGATAAATCAAAATAAAGAGATTTTATGCAATTAACAGCAGCAGATACAACGTATTTCCCCTCTATAATCCCGTATGTATTGCACTAAGATCTTTTGAGATGAATTCCAACATTTGCAAACAGCTGCGTCATGCACTCTCATCATTTCCCAGTTCAAAATTTGCTAAAGGTGCAAGCCGATGAGGGTTGATAAGAATAATGTTTGACTTCAAAATGAGCTTACCGATAGCACAGACGATCAAAACTCCGATATGCATAAAAACAGGTTGGTACATCATTATAGTAGTAATCACACTGAAAATATTGAAAGGTGGAACTGAATTTTTTCCAGAGGAACTAGTTTATATATAAATGTTTGTATCCAAATCCTAAGGGTTTTATGCGTGAGAGACTCCTTTTCTTCACTAAATCTACGAAAATATATTTCTTTATACAATCTTCTTAGTCATACGATAAACATTGAATAAAGACTGCCGATTTCGTTGCAAAAATCGGAACTTCTTTAAATTTCGTAGCTTGCACCAGAGGCTTTTAGTTTCGGTAGTGTCAATAGTTTTTCAGTGCATACTGTTTGCTTAACATACACGAGTGACTTTCTGTTTATATGCTTTCACATGGATAATATTTCGACTGTCAAAGAATTCAAGAAGTATAAAATTGATGATACTACAATTAATATTTCTGCGTCCAAGCTACAGTGTCAAGTAACTTGAGAGCTGATATTGAAACATGAATAAATAAGCGACTGTTTGCTGCTCAATTCATCACTTGGAAGAGTTACACATAGCGGAATACCCATGTAACCACGAAGCGCAAAATCGATGCGTCGAAACACGGTTTGATACGAAACGCATTGAAACGCAGTTAAAAATATTTTGAAACTTGTTCGGACGAAGCTTTTCTACACAATGCGTTAAAATACGATTAGAAAAATAACGAACCGCGTCTCAACGCTTGCTCAAAAACAATTTACTGCGTCTAAATGCATTTTATCTACTAACTGCCTTCAAACGCGTTTCAGATATTCTTTCAGTCACGTTGGCATGCTATCATTTTTGGAGCGCGTTTTTACGAGTTCATTTCTTGTATTTCAGATGCGACTTTACTCCAGCAACTTTTGCTCTAGAAGGGTTAAGCGCTCGATGGAAATCGTTCCCTTACATTTATTTGATTTGTCTAAACTTTATTATTTAGAATTTTCGATAAAAAATGCTCCCATGACGTTAAAATATACAAAAATTTAATTGAACATAGGGGACGAAATCCATGATTCTCTTAAGTTTATGTGAATAATAATGAAATAATTTAGCAATATTTTTCAGTTATTTAATTGCCGTTTAGAAAACTGATACATATTACTGTTTAGAATATATAATTAACAACTTTTATCATTCTTCTAAATGATATGTATGAATACTTATATATTCATTAAATCCTTCGATAGAAGTATTGATGGTGTTACCACTGACATTAAAAGGTTTTCATAAGATTAATCGCGTTTAGTAGACGATAGAATATGATATCATTTCTATTAAAAAGAATAAGTGAAAATTCACGTTCTATGTTAAATCTCTTACTTCGAAAAAACAATAAATTATCAAAATGAAGCATTTAAGGGATGAAATTTCCATTAAAATGTATATCACTTTGAACGAGAAAAGATTTCCAGCTAGTATAGAAAAGTGGCTCACGTGAACGACTTCTGATCAGTGGTCTATTTGTTCAAATATAATTGTCATCAATTAAAGTAAAATTCGATGCATTTTTCTGGTTAGGCGAAGATCATCGATAAATGTTGATGGAATGGATTTCATTCGAATCTGAGAAACTGAGATGAATTCTGATGTATTTTTTAAAGTTTTTACATTTTACATGAAACGCGTTCAGACACTTAGAATGTTTCACTGGACGCATGTTTCAAAGAAAAACGCGTTTGAGCGCAACTCAAGCTACGAACGCATTGAGGCATTTTTTAAAATAAATCGAGCCTAAACGCTTCGTTTCTTTCACCGGGGATGCATTCAAATGCTTTCACTCGTAGCGTTTCGCAAGCAAATGAAACGCGTTTCAGATGCGTTTCGAGGCAAAAAATATTTACATGGGTACTTGAATCGTTCCTTGTATCCAAAGGGGTACTATAAGATGCGCTTGCATGTGGGTTTACCTTTTGCAGTGCCTCGAAACTACAGCCACTCATCCTTATTCACATATGGGCCTAATTCTTCTGGTGATAGAGAGCCTCCATAACTCTCCTTCAGCTTGCGATCATCAAATTTTGCTGACATCTTTAGAGCAGGGGTATCTAGGACGAATGACCTCACAGTAATAACTTCAGCTCGAATTATTAATTTTATCGAGATTCACTTCAAGATCAAGGGAAATACTGTGGTTTTCACGTTCATCAAAATTCTCTACCATTGCAACTAACAGAGACGTCGGGCTACTTTTGCCAAGTACCCGACGTCAGATGCTGAAACTAAAAAGTGTCTAGCTTCCTTTTTTTTCGAGTTGTTGTTTTATGTTTCATCGTATAAGACACGAGAAGAATAGGATAGGTATTGAAAAAGAGATATTCTTCATGAGACAATCAATGTAAAATCTAACATTTCTGTCATATTAGATTCTAAGGCTGATCATTCCCTTCATTCTGAGACTGATCGTAATCCCTCTTGCACTGTTAAATGTTGAATGTATGAGGGAAATTCGAGAGGGTTAACACAAGAAACCTGATACGAAAAGACGAGAAAGTAGTTTTAAAGGTTTCATTCAAGACTTTATCTACAATAAAATGTTATAATAAGAATTTTCGATTAATTTTTGTAAGATCATTGTTTCGAACGAATAGAGTGGCCTCTTGTAAAGACATATAACAAAAGGTTTTGGCTGCTCGAGGGTGTGGGTGTGGGTGTGTGTTAGTGCGCAGGTGTCGGGTATTATGGGTGTCCGTGTCTCCCATTTTTTGGGCGTCTGTGTGTCTGGTAGTCTGAGGGTGCGCGTTTTTGCAAGTGTGCTGGTGTCCGTTAGTGTGGGTGTCCCTATGGCTGGACGTTTAGGTGACTGGGTTTTCCAGTGTTTCGGCGTCTAGATGTATTGATGTCTTTGAATCTGGTGGTATTGGTGTGTATTAGTAAGTGGGTGTTGGGTTTTGTGGACATATGTGTGTCTGGAAGTTCTGGTGTCTGTGTGTCCCCATATTTGGGCGACTGTGTATCAGGGAGTGTGCGTGTGTGCTAGTGTGCTGGTGTCTGTTATTGTGTTTGTCTCTGTGTCCCAGTGTTTAAGCGTTGGTGTGTCTGGGAGTCTTAGGGTGCTCTCTAAAACGAACCATATCCCATAAAGCCCGGAGAGTGTTTCCGAGTTTTTTACCATCTGAAACTCTTTAAGGGTTTCTGAGACATGGTTTTCGAGACTTCGAGAACCAAGAAACGAAGGAAAAGTTTCATTCGCAAACCAATCTCGGAAACGAAGAAAAAAAGGTTTCCGACGTGGCATTGTTTCTGATCTGGAATGAGAACCATCGGATCACTATAAACCAGGTCCATCGTTCAGCACATCGAACCCTGCCAGAGCAGACAATAAAGATGCGGACAACTTAGTGTGTCCCGCAGGAACACTTGGATAATCGCAGGAATGTAGCAGCAACACTCAGTCCGGAAACTTTACTCAAGTTTTTCCAATGATTTCCACTGACTCTTTCCGTAAAACATAGCAAGTTGGTAGAAATAAATAAAAAAACTTGGCAAATTAGTCCGCATGGTACTACTTCCAATTTGCCATCGATTTCACTCGCTTTCCTAAAGTATGCGGCACTACCTCATCTTTTCTAGCAGTTCCTGCAACATCAGCTTCATGAAACTATCGACTTTGGATGTTAAATCTAAATAGAAATGACACAACTGATCAGCTTTCAACTTTTGAAATCGAACTCACCATTGTTCTTAGTTTATCTGCTGTTTGAGGAGACACGAAAGTGGAGACTCCGACAGTTGAGCCTGATTTAAAGAACAATTGAAAAAGCACAAGAAAATAACTTTATTTAGTCGAGTTAATATTCATATAAAAAATGAATAGAGTTCTAGCTCTTTTCAAATACAATTCTCTTGGTATCAGATAAAAAGACGAAACTAGTAGTTGTAATGGTTCATCCAACAAGTCGTATTTCGCTCGCTTTTTTAATTTAGCAACCTCAGCTTGCAACTGTTCAGCCATAATCGAATTCGCGTGCTGTTCGAGTTTCAAGCCTTTGATAGATTCACTGGTTGATAGGTATTCTCGTGCTGAGTGCTGAACACAATTTATGTTCAACTTTATCCTGAAAATAGATCAGGGATCACACTACTTGAATAGCTATGTACCAGCCTTCTGGTGAGTTGTTCGTTCGATGTAGCTGATGTTTCAATCTCGAAAACAAATTTCACATCGAGTTTGAGAAGCGAGGAGCACAACATCGATTGTTTCGAAATGGACGCTCCAAAAAGTTATCCTCGAAACAGGGGACAAATTCTAAGCTAGAAATCATAGTAATTAGATATTTGCGAGTACTCGCTCGTTTCTGTAGAGATAGTCGTCATATTCATAGACGCGAGTATCAAGGAATCATTGACAACATGATAAGTGGCAGGTTTACAGCATTGTCAAACTTTATCTACGTACATGGGTAGAGGTTGATTCTGTATATTGCCTTATACATTAATGAAGGCTCAATTGTTGGGAGCTCAACTCTCTGCGGACTGCTGTTTAATCTAAATAGAAATGAACAGTTGATCGGTTTTTGAATTTTGAAATCGAACTCACCATTACAATTTCTTCCTCCGATGTTAAATCTAAATACAAATAAACGGTTGATAAGGTTTCAACTTTCAAAAACGGGCACACCATTAATAATTCCTCATTATATATAGAATCTAAGACAGAAATAAAAGAACCAACGATTTTCTCTTCGGCTCATCTAACCCTTCACTCTAAAAAAATAGTACATTCCTGAACCCCGCTCAAAAGGTTCGGTAGATTTAAAATAGCATCCAAATGACTCGAAATGCTGAAAAAACGGTTGTTTAGTTCTACGAAACATTTAAAGGTTATTCTCGTTTACCCACGGGCCGAACCCTCTTCTGCGAAACCTTTTTTCAAGTTTGTAGAGCGAAAAAAGGTTTCGAAAGAAAATACGAAACCTTCGGAGTTTCTTAGAAAAAAAATGCGAAACCACTAGAGTTAAGAAGAAATTCTGAAGGTTTCGAATTTTCTTTCGAAACCTGTTTTTGCTCTTCAAACTTGAAAAGAGGTTTCTTAGAAGAGGGTTCAGCCCGTGGGTAAACGAGAATAACCTTTAAATGTTTTGTAGAACTGAACAACCGTTTTTTCAGCATTTCGAGTCATTTGGATACTACTTTAAATCTACCGAACCCTTTGAGCAGGGTTCAGGAAAGGACTTCTCTTTTTTAGAGTGTTGAATTCATGAGACAGAAGCATGTAGTGTGAATACTGATATTGATATAACCGATGCCATAATTCATACCATGAAATGTAACACGTATTTTCGCAGAATATCAATACACGAAGCACTTTTTCAGGATTCTGTTAACTAAGCGCTTCATTCGAAAATAACTGACAAAAAAAACAAATCATCTTCATCCGCAAAAATTTCCAATATTACACTATTCCTCCGCTATAAATACTACGCTTTTATGAGATATTAGTATTTGCTCAACGAACCGATTAAATGAGTCCCTTACGAACAACTTAGGTTTAAAAGACGAGAAAAACCTCATACGACGACCTAGGTTTCTGACCTATTCAAGATCAATTTGAGAAAAGGATAATAGATTCGAATTCCAGTATATAAGCACATGGTTTTTGTGAAACACGAACTGAAAGGAGTGTTGAAGTGTTGAGAGTAGAAATTTTTCACCTTACCCACGCCATCCCCCCCTAGCAGACCTTTACAGACAGGTGTTTCCATCATCACAGACTGTTACCGACAGCTGATCTCCCCACCCATCACAGACCGTTACCGAAAGGTGATTTTCCTGTCAGAAGCCGTTACTGACAGGGTTCAAGGCGGTCACAGAAGTGATAGATAGCCAACAACGACGTCATTGAATGTCACAGATCTTCGGTACAGGTTTAGTGAATATATATCACTAATTTCTGATGAGAATATATTAGCTGCTTCGTTATTGCAGCTCTAGTCGCTCGGTGAGAAATGATGAGTAAAAATGTAGCAGGGTTCATAAAAGAAAGCGAGATTTCCATGAATGTTGAAAGTAGTTACATCGTGTTTCGCATTTTTAATCCCGTAAGGGATTGCGCTAACAGCTTTTTTAAATATAGCGATGTGTTTATATGATACGAAGAAATAGAATAAAGTATAATTATATAATCACTAATGTCCCTTCCATCAGAAATCGTTAAAACTGTTGGCGCTAATCGGTGCTCTCGAGTCGTTTTTGTCCAGATTCTTATTTTTCTGAATGGATCAGATTAGATTCTCTTTGATCATTGAGGTCAAAGAAGATTCTTTTAAGAGAAAAGAAAAAACGATTCTCGTCTGAAGCGCTGGACAAAAAAATCTTGACTAAGTGCCTAGAATCCGGAACAAAATACCAGATGATTAAAATGACATTAAATTCCGGCTAGTCTTCACACAGAAAGGGAAGAAAATTCTTAATGTATGACTTTCGAGACAATTCATCTGATGCCTTTATGAACGTATATCTATCTATCCATGTACATGTATGAAAATTTACCCAACATGCTCATTTTTAAATATTTGACAATGACTATCTGTTGTATTTACTTAAAAGAACAACAGTCATTCTTCCCATACAACGTCTGGTTCTCATGTTAGTATCAGGTAAATGAAACAATCTGATATTGAACTTAATTCATTAGTATACTAATGCGTTTTTAGAGTTTTCGGCACATAATGCAATTTAAGGTACGACGTAGCGACGAGCCAATCATTATCAATTCCAAATGATAAATATGGCAGAAACAAATTGTGATGATACTTTTGTATTTTCAGTGTGCATACAATGTTTTAGTAAAATTTTACTTCATTTTTATGTAATTTAATCATCCGTATTATTTACTGTATTTTCTAGGTATGCACCACTGCTAAATAATCGATATCAAAGATGAATGTTTTTTTATATCTAAAACCCACAGTCCCTACCAAACCTTCAGCTCCTTTTTTAATCAATTTTGATTAAGCTAACCAACTATACTATCAAAATTTACAGAACTAAATAAAAAAAAACGACTGAAGGCGTTTGGTCAAAACTCGAAATTTTTGGTTATTTTACCAAACGCCCCCAGTCGTTTTCTCTTTTCATCTAGCTCTGTATATTTTGATAGTACCGTTGGCTAGCCTAATCGAAATTGACTAAAAAGGAGCTGAAGGTTTGGTAGGGACTGAGGGTTTTAGATATCAAAAAACATTCATCTTTGATATCTACTATTTAGCACTGGTGCATACCTAGTATTTTCTAATAAACAAAGTTCAAGAAAAAAAACCAATATTATACAGGAAATGCAAAAGAATCAGGGAAGAACAATGTTAAGATTATCAACCAGTGCGTTATGATAGTGTAGAACTTGACATGGAGGTATTAACTAGCTGTAAATTATTAATTACATATTCCTACTCAAACTGATACGCCGCCGATTTATCGGTGAGATAATCGAAAACAATTACGATAGGTGCATCATCAACTGACAACTCGCTTATGTTTATACTGAAATATGAATGCAAATTCAAGGAAATTTCTCATTTGTGATGTGGAATATTTAATTGATTGTAATCGATAAATGCCCTCTTTCTAGATAAACGAATAAATATTATTGCTAAATAAATGATACTGTTTAGTTGAGACTCGTCTGAAAATCAAACTGACAGAATGAATTGAGATGAACCTTCAATGCTAATTAATCTGGCATCGCAACGGCCTTCCCAAAAAATATAGGAATTCTTATATAGGATAGGTCTAAAATAAATAGGATCGCCCTCAACTATATAGGAAAAATATAGGATGCACATTTTTTCTGGAAACAGATTTAGACACCGAAAAACACTGCAACAGCATCGAAGAAGATAATGTGTTGTTTTTGTACGTATATCTTATTAGCTAAATAAAAATATAATTGAGTTTTGAAAACTAATGAAGCAGCAAGATTTTCTTTAAACAAAAAAAATAATTTGTGTTCGATTTATTTTCAAGTACTGGATATATATAGCTTTAATATTTAAACCACTGGCGGATCCACCAGTTCGGCTATCCGGCTATCGTCACCCACCTGAGAATAGAAGTTCTGGTCAAAATTTTTGAAATGTTTCTATGATGAAACGCAAGATTTAATAGATATTACAATAGAATATTTAACGAAAGGATGTCAGCTTTGATTGTTAAAATGCGGTTTGAAATATATAATAAAGAAGCTCTAGGATCATGTGACTAAAAGCGAGACGTACAATAATGGGATAAGTCATAACAACCATCCGTCGACCGCATATTCAAGTGCACTTGAATATTAAGTTGTTACCAACAAAAGCTTATAATGGCCAAAAAAATCTAGAGAAAGCCTCAATTTTAAAAGAACAGGCTGATTGTGTGGTCAGGGGTATTGAAGATTTCGTGAGAGATATCTGATTTTCTTGAATATATGTTGACCAAAATATATAAAGCATGTAGTGATAAAATGCAGTTATTTAGGAATGCCTATTTTAGAGTAACAAATAAATGCCACTTTTTAGATTGAAATGTATCCTTTAGTTTCTAATTTCACAAAAAAATACGTGTCTTGAATGGTAACAATCAGCAACAAGATGAAAATGAAAATACATCACAATCAATAATTCCACTTGATATTCGGCTCTTGCTGTCACTCCAGTGAAAAATTTTTATCGAAAAAATAGCAGGAAACGCGCTCATGAAAAGATATCTTTTCCTTAAAAAAACGCGTTCTACAGAATAGCGAAAGCGTTTCCAAATGAAAAAGAATTGTTCTGTTTTTGAAGGAACGCATGCTTTCTCGTTTCATGTTATTATAGAATGCTTTCTTTTCGATTCAAAAACCGTTTTTCGACTGAACAGAAAGCGTTCAGTTCCGTTCCAAAAACTATTAGAATTGGTTTATTTTCGTTCTTTTTAGCAACGGTTTGAATCAGATTTCGTCAAAATGAGATCGCGCTCTTTTCTTTTTTATAATGGAACACCTGAGAAAGGATTCTTTAAACTGATGAACGCATTCCACGCAATCTAACACCATTCTTAGAAAGTGAAGAATGCATCCTTCACCGTTTTATGAATTATTGAATGCTTTCATCTGACTTTAGCGATAAGTTTGATTTAAAATTTACTGCTCTGGAGCATGACACATTGAAAGTGACGCCAAAAATGACGAAATCTTCGATGATTTATGTTCTGCCGCTGGCATTCCTGATTTTAAAAAACGTATTTTGATCATTAGTTTAAGCTACGAAAAATCGTACAATACCGTTTGATACAGCTCGTTGAGTTGTATTGGAAGAGGTCTCTGGAAATTTATTGTGCTAACTTCTCTTCGGGAATTCTTGTAGGGAATGTGAATCTAGATGACAATGACAGAGAATGTGTTCCCTAAAAATGAGTTTCCATTTTTTAATCAAAAAATGCGTTCGAATAAACGAGGAATGGGTTCTAAACTGTTCCATTTTGGAAAGCGTTCCAGTTTTTCTACAACGGGTTTTTTCTTTAAAATCACCAACCTGTTTTGTTACATACTCTATACTGCTTTATTTGATGACAATTTTTCACTGGGACCTCAGTCAACTTTAGATTCATCATTGGAAGAGATTCAAGTCATAACAGCATAATCAACATCAATAGAATTTTGTGAGTGTCGATGTCAGGTGAAAGTTAGTCTTTTTATATGAATGTACCATGACTCTGACACCCACATATTGTGATGTATATCTATTGATGCCTAGATGTAAATGCTAAAGCAGAGATTGGTGAATTTGCAAAATCCAATTGTCGGTTGGTCTTTTCGAACTTACTGCTAAAGTTTTTCTCAAAAACACTTGTTTTGTTTTCATGAATTTATATATTTACTAAATAAAAATGAAATGGAGAATTGCGAAAAATGAAGCACACTTTTTTAAACGTACTTCAGAAAAATTCATATTAGTTTGAATGAAAAAATTTTAAAACCGCCACCCCCTCTCAAAAATCCTGAATCCGCCACTGATATAAACATTAGCAAAATCAGTAAAATCAAGTTCAAAATTTTAATTTGTAAATAAAAGATGAAATCTAGAACCAGATAAGAATAGTATTGACAAATGCAGAATGTAATTGTTAACAAATGTAGATTAACATGTCTATTATGAGATAATTTTTGATGATACAAAGGCAATTAATGCAACGAGTGTACTATATTCATTATCTAGATGAACCAATAGGAAATAGGCCCCATATAAATTGTCGTCGACCATTGATCGCTAATATCTACTTCTTGTTATGAACGTCAGTGACAATATTTAAATGACGTGTTGAACGCTTATCAAGAATTTTTGTAATTTTTTCAGAAGAATCTTCAATTCTTTGAAAAAAATAGGAATATAGGAAAAAAGCTCAAAATATAGTCTATTATAGGATCAATTTTTAAAATATAGGAAAAAGAGGATATATAAGACTTTTGCGAAGCCAGGAATTAATTCAACACGAAGCATTTTTTTTGTGTAGTTCTTGATTCATAATTTTGTTCTCATTTCCTTGAAAACATTTGATTGAAAAAATATAGAATCAAGAAGTCTGCAGATCATTTATAAATCAGAAATGGATTAAAGAAGAAACATTTAATCTAAAGTATATTCAGTTTATATGATCAATGCTAACCTATTGATAGCATCTGCTCAATAGATTTAACACCCGTTTCGAATATTTGAATCTTTGGCGAATTTTACAAAACAATTCTGTTGACAGAATTACTCTGATTTGTTTTTTCTCTTGAAGGACTATAGATGCGTTTTTTTTCTTTATGATTGAAAAAAGAGAAGGAAAGCGAAGTTTTAATCTTGAGTTGACTGTGAACATCCAGAAAAGTTTATGATTGTTCTCGCCTAGTAACAGGTATAATCTTGAAGAGAACGTTTTTTTTCATTCTTTCATTGAAAAAATAATAACAAAAAAAGCGAAAAAATCCAATATGTGTGTCGCCCAAACTGCTCAATGATAAATAATTGAGATGAAATGAATAAATAAAATGATATATGATATGTTTCTAAATAGCATTGATGATAATTTACTTGCAGAATTACAAGAATCAGCTTGAGAACAACAATAAGCTGTTGTTATTCCCTGAATGTTCGATGTTGAACAAGTTGAACCACCGAATCGAATCACAAGACCATTTGCATAGACATTTTTCTAGATGTTTAAAAGTTTTTAATAATAAAATACTTTGATTTTCTTCTGTTTTTAGGATTTTACTTGGCAAAAACTATTTCCTGATGTTTGTAGAAATGATCCATTTGATGAATTGAATGGATCGGCGCAAGCTGAACTAATATCACTTGAGCATAAAATGCAATTCAGTGCGCTTGTTAAACGAATCAATACTAAATAAATATGAATTTAATTACAGAATTCTATGGAATAGAGATAATCAACAGACATGAGAACACTAAAAATGACAATAAGTATTTGATCATTGTTTATAACGATTGCTGAAGAAAATAAATGTCATCATATGCATATGAGAATAATGCATTTATGTTTTAAAAGAAACTTCAGCTATGTCCTTCACCGTGTTTCACTTTTTTTCTTTTTTCTTTCCTGTTCAAACGGGATCAACATTAAATAACGAATTTCTTTTTCTCCCTAAACTCAGTTATTTTAGCAAACATAAGGGAGAGAAATTGCTTGAAATTTATTCGTCGAAATGAAATATTCAACTCAAAAATTGATCTAAAAAACTTGAACCGTTCATTAGGATTCCTATTAGCCAACATATATGTTAGAATCTAATAATCATTAATTCTTCATTTGTATTACAACTTTCTCTACGATTCGTTAAACAAAGCCGAATCAAATATAAGAAGTTATGTCTGTTTGAGTCGCAAAAACAGTAACGTAAGTATATGAATGCATGTCTTGATAGATGCGTACAGAATTTGTTCTTTCCTTTAGTAAAACAAACCGATTCACACTCTTGTTTAGACACGTCGAAAATGAGAAAAATTCCAGATCGATATGTTTGTTTAAGTATTTTACAAGACGTTGACATAAACTCAATTTAAACAAGACTAATATACAAAAGGAATTTCATTTATCTCAAAATTCATGTAATAAATATTATGAAAACAACTTTCAACTGATTTAAAATATTCAACGATATTACGACAATGTCCATGCTAACAGAAAAAAATAATAGTAAACTGTGTTCTCAATGAGTAATATTCTATGATTTTCCAGTCATTATGTTTAGTCATACCGATAAGAATTTGTTCTGGCTGCAACTTGTAAAAATCTGCTGGTGCTAGTTATTCTCAATTTCAAACAAAGAAACAACTTCATCGGTATGCACATCGAGATCTTTCTCTAATAAAACAAATAATTTAGAGAAAAGGCCGCTTAGTTAACTAATAACTTAGATTTATTGGTTACTTATCTATCATCTATTTTCACTTGGGGTGACACATTTACTTTACTTTTCTTCAAGGTAAATACAGTAAAGTAAATACTGTATTTAGGTATTTACTTGTAAATAGTAAATACTGTATTTAGGTATTTACTTGTAAATA
>OENT01002433.1:0-22374 GCA_900239685.1 Rotaria macrura
ACTGATAAAGATTTACACGACGAAGAACAGATTTGAATAATAAGACATTCGACGATCGTATACAAGTAAGAAGGAGAAGAATAACTATGACGATAAGAATGAAAATGGCTATACGCATAGATGGGTAGTGCAATGATGACTTTTGATTTTGTGGTAAGGGTGTTCGCTTTGATATGTGAGGAGAAGATGCCATATTATCACTCATGATTTTTGTTTGCACAAGTGTTCTAAAAAACAGTCAATATGAGATTGCGACAAATCTGAGGCTTTGCGGAGACTGATTTTAAATAATGGAGCAATAGCTGTTTTCGGATATAACTGAATCTAACTATTTTAACGTAATTTTATATGGTGTCCTTGGATATATTGATATTTATTCTTAAGTTAGTGATTAAGATTTAATTGTAGAAGATGATTGTCTAATTGAAATCATTAGGTTTATCATGGTTCACTTTTAAAATACTTCACCATGTAAGAAAAGCAAATACTTAAATACGATAGCATTTAAACAATGTTCGACTATGATGATTAATCTAGTTTACATGAATTTCGAGAAATTCATTGAAGTAATAATGGATTCTTGATTATATGTTTGCTGTGAAAGACATTAATAGATTTTACACCGTCACAGACCAATAGTCCTGCAGATTAAGAAAATCAGAGCGTATTCTATATTTTCTTTCTACTGAGAAAATTAGCAAGAAAGATTGATGATTCATGTACAGCAAATGCGATCAGCTGTTTAATGATTGCTCTATTTCGTCTAAAAAGTCAGTTATTGTAAGTTTTCATGTCATTTATTACAAAAATCATTCATATATCATCAAGAAAAAGCAACGAATGTGGTGCGTTTGAAATTAAAATGTACGAAACGAATTATGTCTTACTATTCGCCTAATAAAAATTCTTGCATTATATGATTTCATTTGAGACAAATTTCTGCGTCATTATTTACTTACTATTCTAGAATGCCAAGAAGGAAGGCGGTAACATATTTCAGTGACATAATCGTTATACATGATCTTTGATATTATACACACGAAATCTATCATGAAGTAGGACGGTCGGAATCCGATTTATCATCTATTTCGATGCAATCTTTCTATTAAAAAGAATCAAAAACAATACATTTAACGACAACTATAAATCTTTTCTGTATGTTGCTAATTCTCTTATATCGAAGGTTAACCTATCATTTGGTGTAAGATATACTTTTTCTTACTACAATATACGAATTATTATGAGATTTGTTTCACCCAACTATTGCATATTCTACTGTATTCCTCCTATGGAGACGACTAATAGTTCTTGAAGTACCACTGCAAGATCAATTACCGAACTGTCATGTTCATTTGAGACTCACCAAAGTAAACCATAGAAGAGTATGGATGGTGAAAATGAATTCAAACATAACAATCGACACATTAATAACTTGCTTTAACTGTATATTAATTCACCTATCATTTTGATATGCTCATCGTCCGACTCAAGCAAGCGACTTATAGAAGTTGGATGACTAACGTTTGCAATATCTTTCCATTTAATCGATGATATATATATGACAAGGTATTTTTTTTTGATTGATATACAGTAATGTATTAGGATTATTTTACTTATCATAGTAACTATGTTCACACAACGAATCGAGTCTATTTCACCATTGGGTTGCTGAACAATATCAACTCTTGCTCAAGAAAATTCATGTTTATGTGTATCTAACGAACAGAAAAAAGAAAATACATTTGTGTGACATGAAAGAAGTTATATAACGAAAGAACCACAAAAGTGACTGGCAACTTCCATATAAGAAATTGTCTCGTTGTTACGAATGTGATGTCTAACTTTATTTCGACATTAATAAAGCAATACATTCATTTTTACTTAAATTTTATTTAAAATTTAAAATTAATCAGTAATATCAATGCAAGCAATCAGTATAAGAAAGGTATAGCATGGAAATATGAATGATAGAAATAAATATTTCAACGAAAATCATACTATTATAAAAGATCTCACATAAATTTTCAACTTTTGATCAGAATAAGAATATTTCCTAAGTAAACAAATGGTATTTTTCTCTAAAGTGGATGGTGAAGACATCCCTTGTTGCTACTAATCGTTTTATATATGTATAACAAGAATACATTAAAATATCAATGAAATATTTTCATGAAATAGAAATTTTTTTATTTCATGTACTGGAGAAATATTCGTGGTAATGAGTTCATTCCATTCTAATGTTCTACAAATAATCTTTATGAATACATTCTCGAAAATAATATCTATCATCAATTCGGAATGCAACGGAATCATATAGTTAGTTGTCATTGTAGAGTACACGATGGAAACTCTGGCAGGTTATTTTTTCTATACTATGCTATTAGAGGTATAGGTTTAAGGGTTCGAGGATGTTGGCATAGGTTAGATATTCTTGGGATAAAGTTACTCTCGCATGAAACTAAAATCAAAATAGCCAGTGCTGATAAGATCTTGTCTTGTTCGATGTACTAAACTTAATTCGAACGCGGAATTCGATGTGTTAAAACACAATCATTGATATAAAGTACAGATCCCACATAGACTATATTGTCGATATGAATGCAAGTATTGAAATTGAATAGGATAAGATTAATGCTTCGCTTGTTCTCATCACTAAAGGCGATCTGACATTTACTTTCACAATCACAGATGTTGATTATACTGGACAGTGCAAAGTTCAATCCGTCTATAAATTTCCATAGATAGGGAAAGTATTGAAAATTTTATTGTACAATGATAGTGTTGTTTTAATAAATATTGCAACTCAGTGACCAGAAAAAGCCGAATCAAAATTCTTATTGCGACAATGTAAGTGAACTTTATGAACTTTTTTTCTTTTCGTTTCTTCCTACCATTCATCGACTCGAATCGTTAGTGATAGGGTTTTTTTTTAATGTAAATATAATTTTCAACGCCCGCATCAACATTACGATTGCCTACACACTAAAAGAAAAGAAAACAAGACCTTTTTTCATTTTAAACGAAGCACATAAACATAAATTTGAATCAGTTAAGAACTCTAGTCATTATTGTCCCTTCTTCTCTCGAAGAAGAAGAAAGTGAAATGAATCATCAGAAATATTCTCAACAGTATAGCCATCACTATCGTCTTTTGGATTTCGGTGAACGCTCATCGATTTTTTGAAAAGAACAGTGAGTGAAAGTGAAGTGTCAAAGGTTTGTGAGACTTGATTTTCCACTACATCATATACTTACGCAAGTAGACATGACTTATAGTTATCAAACTTCTTGCTCACAGTTCCTTATCAACGTTAACAGATGCAAAGTTGCATGTAGGATATGGGTTCAACTCGACTAGAAAATTTGATGTACACAAAACAAGAATGGCATTGGAAGAGTCATGAAGGATATAGTACCATTTTATACACGACGAGAATGGAATGTTTGCTCGAATAAAAATTATGATGTTAAAGTATCATGAATATGAATTCTCTAAGAGTGAATGATCACTTGAGGTATGTTGCATTTGCTGATAAAAGTAAAATGCTTATGTGAATTCTTCATTTCCACATGTAACATTTACAATAAAATATTATGAATACAATTATATATTTATGGCATAACAGTTCATAATTACATGCCAAGGTCGGATTGTAAATTTCAAATAGATTCACTTATTATAAATACGGATAGTGAACATAATTTTCTATTTTTTTTTGTTATACTTACCCATTTTTCAACGCATCACAAGTAAGAATAATTTCAGTATTAATCACATGTTATTGTACGGCATGGAATACTATCGATCATCAATAGTACATCAATAGGGACTTGCGATCATTTGTTAATGGTTTGAATATCTGAAAATGATTCTTACTATGAAAATGTATACTCATAATTAAACATTACATGTTTAAGCAGATTTAATATCATGAATTTTTCATTCATCAGATGAATGAAACTTGAAAATCTATCAGAAAATAATCAGTCTACATGTTATTATTGTACAATCCTCAAGTTCATTGACTCATTGAATAAACAAGAATAATAATAAACAACAAAGTTTGATAGAAAAATTTGTTGGCTGAAACTTCGTTGTGAATAATCATTCAAGATAAAAATATCAAGAAAACGTTTTCTTTCTTATTTGTTTTCAAAAGTTACTCATTCTTGTGCACTGACCTGGGAAATGATGCAGACATGTTAGAGATTTCAAGTAAACACAATAGCTAACAGTAAATAGAAGAATATCAAGAGAAAAATACTAATCGAATGTTGATTTAGTCTGGTGTAGTCGTTAAATATCATAAAAAAGCAACTTGAATCAAAATTACTGTAGGATGAAAGAAGAAATTTTTCTTTACGTCACTGTAAACTATAAGCATCTGTCTTTTCATGTAACTATGAAAGAGTAAGTTCGTACATAAGGACAGATTCGCCATTGATTCCAAAAGACACAATATATTGAAATATACTCATATGTTTCTCAGTGAGAAATATTCTAAATTGTGTGATTGTCTTTAGTTTTAAGATCGTAACCTGGTATGAGTGAAATAAAATCATTGTACTCGGTAGATTTTACAAGCGAACAAATGAATCCGATCTACTTGAGCAGCATGCAGTCATTGGGAAAACTATTGATATAAAGCATTGACCTAACCAATCTATTAAAAGAACCCTACTGGTTCTTATCGTATTGTGTATCATGTAAAAAGAACTGTATTGGTGTATTCTAGATAAAGAGTATAAAACGCATACAAAGAAAAGTGATTAATCGAATTCTATAGACCTTTTATGTATTTTTAATGCCTGACTTTAAGACATAAGATAAACAATGGTTCAATACAATTTTTAGATTCGAAGCAACTACTTTTTCACGGCCATGATATGAATACCTTAGAAAACATCAAGATAAATAATTATAAACATTGAAATGCAAATTCCTCAATTAATTTGATTTTGTTTCCATTCATTTTCAATCATGGTTTTTTTCCTGTAAGTTTTTTTTAATCTTGACATGCTCTGCATCTTGCCTTCACAGATTATTTGACAAGATAATCTTGTAATATTCAGAGGCTCCTTTTCAAAAATGTGTAATCAATTTGATTCTTTTCTTTCCAGAGATTGATTTATCATCAAATTTTTGGATTCAGAAGCTGATCCAACATTATATACTATTAATATCTGTTTTAGATTCTTGTTTGCTACGGTTCCATACATATAAATCTGATGCTTCTATTTTCCTGTAGAGTCACGATACATTCTTAACAGTACAATTTTGCTTCTTCTGTGCTTCACTATTTCCAGGCAAAAATAATTTCTTTTGTTTAACTGATCTTTCCAAGGCATGAAAGCTTTCTTTTCGATTATCTTATATGAGTACAAATTTGATATGAAGAAAAGATAGGATATGCAATTGCAAAATTTTTTTTTCTAGCATGTAATCGAGGTCACATGAATACAATGAAGAAAAAAAGTCTGCTGAATTTCTTCTGTGTAGAAGCTTTTGCATTCAGAAACGCTTGTACGTACTATGTAGTTTTCAATGCATTGATGATCATGTTTGTTGTCGTTCGTTTGTTTCGATTGCATGACAGACATTGAATTCATTAATACACATAAAAACGGTGTCGTTCTGTACCGCAAACGTACTGTCTATCTATTCCTACAACTAGTTACATTATACATACTTAAAGATTTTTTTCAATGGTTATTCAAGAATGAATTGTATTTTTAGCCGAAAAACGAATACAAGTGAGATGATCCGAATCTCTTGGATCAGTTTTTTTTTATCTCAGATAGTTTTTACTTGCTAATAATCACCTAAGTAAATAAATCAATGTGTACTGTTGCATTTGAAGAATTCGAACAATAGAAAATCGTTTCAAAATTTCTTCGACCGAGATATGCTTGAGAAATATTTCAAGTGTTACACTTTTTCGACATTCAAAATCAGAAGCAATTCCAAATAAAGCATGTGCACACTAAACTTGTGTTTCACGAGCTCTTCAGATTTTTATTTTCATTTAAAACGAATATGTGTTTACAATTACAATCAACTTCTCGTTGCAATGTGCTCCATGTGATCTTCTAGAGGGTAGGATATATAGTTATGAGTGCGTCTGGTATGTCAAACGATCACCACAAATAGAGTATGATTCGCCATAGAGAATCGACACGTACTTACACATAGCGACCAGTAAATTATACTCAACACTGTGTTGATCCTTTCCGTAGAGTATTCAATAAAACTGCAAATAAATAAGTGCAATGGCAGAAGATTTCCTCATTTATCGTTCGAATCATATTAGACAACACTTTTTCTTAATTTCTGCAATAAGCATATCTTTTTCATTAATAGTACCAAGCTCATTTCTATGTTACTGAAAGTTGTTGACAGTTTTGCAAACTATCTAAAGTACCGATGACTTTTCTTAGAAAACTAAGCATAAATTTACAAACTAACAAGATTTTTCATGTGAAATATTTAATTTTGTGTATTCTATCACCAACACGATCTAAAACTAATACAGTATTTATGTACACGACTCAAATTTCTGAAAAAGATACATCGTTTTTCAGGAATATGAATAATACAACGTCCAATGCTTCTACAACCTGTCAAAAATATGAGAAGTAAATCTGCTTGAAATTATTTTACATGCCACATAGTCGTAAATCAACACACATGTGCTAGGTCTGTTGATGACATTGATTATTGTATGAAACAGGATGAGCCTGTTAAGATTTAATTATATTTACCTAACATATAGTCTCTTTTATTTGATGTGTGACAGGTAGAATCACTTGTCAAAGAATAATGCATTGACAAACCATATGAATGAATCATCGTCACCTTTGTGTTTGAATCACTAGACCATAGGCCAAGTAAAATTGAATTAAAGAATCATCAAAATCTTTTCTTAACATACGTATATACAGATGAATCCGACGTAAAATTCTCATATCAATCAAACTGTCGGGTAGTAATATTTATCGAGAACGAATCATGAAATGTTGCAAGTGACATACAAATGATTCTCTCATGCGAGCTTCTGCTAATAAACTTGACAGTGAATAGATTGCAGAATGTACTGTCTGAAAGAAGACTCACAAAACAAACAGTGACGATCAAAATAATTAATTAAGAATTGTACACACGTAAGATATCGATATGATATATCTATGATCAGAAGAACTACATTTGAATTATATAAAATATCATTCTCGTAGTCGGCAATCATCGTCGAGAACGATACCATCAGTCTGTTAGATGATAAATTCAAATCAGTTCAACATAATTACGTATATCAACAAATCAAAGGGAAAAAAGACTTGCACCAAGTTTCACTTCACAGAAACATAGAGTGCGTCAATAATCTAATGATCAGACTTTATCCATCAACTAAACACACCTGATCAGCACTGCAAGAATAGAATCTTCGTTTTGTTTAGGTGGACAAATGAGAAATTATGAGTACGCATCTTTATCGAATTCTCGGTTTAGTATAGGAGAGTTATGTTAGTTCGCGAAAGACACTGGAGTATTCTCGTTACAAACTTGATGTCGATCATATCGAAAATATTTATCTTTACAAATACACAACTGAATGAAATACCGTCGGTACTCTTTACTATAAATAAAAGAATTCCGATCAAATCAGAGAATAGAGTGACCATGTCATAAACCAAAGATTTTCATGATCTACCACCAACTGATGAACATATTGCAAACTCATATAGCAATATTAGTGTTGTATTAATTAGATGTCAAAGATGATAATGCTTGTACATTTGATTCGTTCCTTATAGCTTTCAAGATTAAAACTGCTATGTTACCGTCACAACATTTTTCTATGGCGATGGCGATCAACAATATTGCATGAGAGCGTTCGACGACCAAAGTTTATATTAAAAACATCATGTCTTATATTGTTCGAGTAGTCTAGATTTTCACAAAATAGATTATGAATAGTCTTATCTATAAAACAAAAGAATTTATAATAAGCCTAAAATTTTACAGTGAACCAGTTCTTAGTTGAAAAATTCCTGATTTCTTCTTAATTGAATGCATTGTTTCATGATGTCATGAAGAGTACAGAACAGCATCGTTCGATCTATCTAATTTATTTCTAAAAGAAAACTACGAGAATGACAACAATTGTTTGTTTCTTTTTTCTTCAGCAATAAAGCATAAGTCATTGTCCATACGACAGAATCACGATTACACCTATTCTCGTTAAGTTAAGTAAAACTATTTGATGTTGCCCATCCAATTTTTTCCCAATTAAGTATGCATTTTAACAAATAATAAATAACCTGATAAACTATTGTCACATTCATAAGTAGAAGTACGTCCTACGTGCATGATATAAATTGACCCTAATCGAATTAATGCTAGTTTTTTTTGGACAATCTCTTATCAAATAGATGCTCTGTTCTTTTATACTTTTTATTCTAGATTATGACTATTGATGCAATCCAATTGATATGTAAGTCTAAAATACGTTATCATTGCCCTAGGCTACAATAGATTTCTATTGACATTGCTAATTGATGTGTCAGTGTGGCTATTCTCTGCGTGAGAAAATCAACAAGAAACTTGACAGTTTTGTTACAAAATCAACAAAAATTTAAGTTTACCAAAGAACTTTTAACTGTTGCATATTTGGAAGTATGAATAGAGTTGTTTTAACAAACATTACCTGTTACTAATCGAGAACGATTGATATCACAACAAATAGAAAATTCATTATAAAATTAAAAACGAAAAAATGTTTATAAAAACAGATACAGCATTTCTATGCTCAATAGGATAGCAATGTAGGTTCGTTTTTAAAATATTCAGACTATCTCTTCTAGAGATACAATTTAATTTTGATGGGTTGACGAGTAACTATTTTTAGCAACATAATCATGAAGTAAATGACACGAAAATTGCAAACTTCAAGTGAAGATCTACCGGATTCGTATACGTATGAGATGCTTAAATTACTTAGAAAACTAATGTAATGCATTGGAACTATTTCTTTATGTTCTCAAATGAGTCCAATTAAATTGAATACCAAAACGTCAAAATTGTCATATAAGATGTTTATCGTAGGATGAAATGCTTTGCAATTTCATTGATATAAAAATCTTCTTTAAATGCTTCAAAACTTTTTCTCATACAAATGTAACTAGTTGATTACATGATGTCTAGATTATTGCATTGATGTTTGTTTGAGTTTAATTGGTACTGAGTAACTTTTCATTATGATATGTCTATAATTAACTAAGAAGCATCAAATAGATGAAAAAGAGATTCTATTAAACATTTAAAAATATGAAGCATATGTGAAAAGTGTATCAACGTATATTTAATGATGTTTCATTCTTTTCTCCAACTTCATCTAATTGTTATTAGATAAATATGAACAACGAATAACATTCATACATCATCATCATTATTAGATTCTAGCCACAATAAAAAAATTTAAAAACAAAAAAAACTACGAAAATAATTACTTGAAACGTATCATCAATATGATCCGACATTCAGACATCTGATGATAATCTATCAGCTAACGAAGTTCTTTTTCTTCAAATTTAAATTAATATTTGCCTTATGTCATATTTCATAGAATATATCAATTGAATTCAAATATTGCTTGTATGCCTATTCAAATATTCTACATATTTACATTCTTTATTGAACATAAACGACCAACATAGATTGTTAACAATGAACTGATAATAATAGTTAGTGATGATGAAACAAATCTTCTTCCATGATTACATCCATCATATGTACAAAGTGAGATATAACCTTGAAGACGAATTGAACCGGGCATATCGTTAAGACCTTTCAGACGAAAACTGCCTGATGTTTCCAATGATTTTGTTGATTCCATAATATTATCGACAATACAAGTGCGATAATAGAAAATGGTATTGAGATAAGATGCATTTATGCCATCATCAATACTCGTAACACGACCATTAATTTTTACGCAAAATCGAGACATGAATGTTCCATTTTTACCGAGAGATGTAGCCTAAACGAACGTATGAAAGAAAAAATTATAACTTCTTTTTTTTTTTCTCTTTGCAAATTGAATTCTATTGAAAAATACTAATCAATTTCTCAACGATGAATAACATTTAAGTAGAAACCAGCATAATCAACTGTCATACTAATGAAAAGATTCATTTGTACAATATAATAAATTCTTTGATAAAAAAAAAAAAATTTTTTTAAATTTCAAATTATTATTTCAAAAGTATTTAATGGTTATGCATGTTGAACTATGAAAATTATCTTAGTCGAGAATTGTGTTTTGACATAGATTTTAATGAGATCTTTAATAGATGTTTGCGAAGTCATATCATGACAATATGACTTTATTTATAACTCATCCATTTTATGTATCATCAATATTATAATGTACATTCAACTATTTCTAGAATATCTTCAAAATAATTAAAAAAAGAAACATCTCTACCTGACAGTTAATATGAATCGGGTTAAGTAATGATGAAAATGGATCTTGACAAGCATCATTCTTGGGATTCGTTGTCATGCATTTATAACATGCAATACCTTGACTTGATATGGGTTTGATTGAAAGTAAAAAATATAAAACAATTGCGGTAAAATATTCCCTAATGTCGATGTGTGATAACATCGTATAATTAAAGGCAAAGAAATTCTATATTGAGAAATCAATCTATATATGAAATATTGCTTTGTTGTTGCTTTTTCTTCATGTTTATATAAATAAATAACGACACTTACAATCGATGTTGTTTGATTTGTTGGCTTATTAATTTCGATGTTTAATACAGTACTAAGTAATAGTGAATCTTGTTTAAAAGAAAAATTACAGATATTACTTCTCCTTTTTCTTTTCTCTCTCAGCGAGTCATCTTCATTCATCAGCATCTCATTTTTTCCATTCTCGTTTTTTATCATAGATTCCTTCAATAGTGAGACGTTCTGTTTCGTCAATGCTTTATTTCCTCATTTTCTTTTTTATTCTTAGAGTCTATGTTTGATGAGAGCTTCGTTTTCTTCCCCTCCGACTCTCAGTATCCTTTCCATCTCCTGTCATCAGCTGCAGTCATGTAGAAAAATTGAGTCATTGATTATTAGTTGAATGTCGATGGAAGAGAGACGCAGAAGAGAAGGGTGTTTGTTGCAACTAACAATTTTTTTTTCTCTCTACTGCTCATAATAAACGATGAAGGCGCTACTAACATGTTTTCTTCGAGCAGTATACTCGTTCGATTTTAGTTTTTGTCATTTTCTCTTTTTCTCACGTTGAATTGAGTATATTGCTCACTATATAGAAATTGAACAGGCCGAAGTTGAGATCTGTGTTCTATCTAGCCTAAGAATTGAGAGGCGGAGTCTCTCTCTCGTTAAAGACAGGGTGGTCTTTCCGGATTCTATTTATATTATATGCCATGTATGATGTCTTTGTACTGACAAAGTATGTGGAGAAAAATCGAGAATATCGATGGATTGACAAAAAAAAGAACTAAATACTGCGTAGTTCAACTATTCCAATAAGAATACACTTCTATATTGAACTTTCTTCCTGTTATAGTTAATAGATAATAGACAATACGTTGGATTCTTCTATTCTATTCTATCATTTTTACATACTTGAGATGATGAATAAAAAGTCACATAGTAAAACATACAATCTAAAATGTTAGAACACTAGTCGTTGAAATCAATCTATCAACTGGATCATTACACAAGATGATTTCGATTCTATTCGCAAAAAATTAAAAGATTCATGCATAAGAAATAATTTGTACGCATGGAGTGCTACGAGTCTATATGATACTGAACTAGTGATTCTGAACGTCTATGTGAAACAATTAATGATGATAGCATAAATAAGTTGAATTTCCATTAATTTACGTTTTACAGTTATATTTTACACATTTTCATGCTATTGTGAGAACTATATTCAACGGAAATAAGCACTTATGAAGTTATTTTGTTTTTGCCTTTTTCCCGTTCGATGCACAACCACTGGTTTTTCTTTGAGTATTATAATCTATCCTATAAATATATATTTCACTATCATTATCTATGCTCATGACAAAGCGAAGGTCTTACTTCTGAGCACGTTCTAAGCTGATGGATCGAAATTAGATAGCTAACTCAACATTGTTCAGAATTTTTCTACCACACAAACATCACACTTGTCTGTGCTATATGTGTTGGAGATAAAATAATATGAAATATACTACTTTTGAATTGATATTTCTAATGGAAGTTATGCAATATTATGTGCTTGTGCTTGAGCATATAACGAATGTTATATATATAGCATTATAATTGTGTCGATAGTTACTTCTGTTCAAAATTGTAAATGCTAAAATTTAATCGATTTCGAATGCTTATCATCTTTTATAATAAATCAAATTTTTTATGCGTTGAAAATGCTTTCCCTATGACAACAATCTTGATTTCATTCTCGAATGCATGGATAATCGATATTTATCGATGAGTTTGTTCTAGTTGATTGTTTCCTTCTTCGAATGAGATGCGTTTGCTATAGTCGAAGAAAAGTATCGGAAATTAAAAATCGAAATATTTCACTCCGTTCGTTATGGCAGGATTGAAAAGCCTGACGATCATACAAATAGAAATTTATCATCATAATTTGATGATTTGAAAAATATCAATACAACAAAACTTCATCGAAGAATAACAAATCGAATATTCCAGTATCCGGCAGCACTATGAAAATGGAGTTTGTAATAATTCAGTAATATAATGTAGAATAACTGAATGTTTATGAAATAGTCAATCAAATTAATGTGACTCATTCGAATATCAACATCATCAGAGACAAGACATCTATAGTATACCGTATGAAATATTCAATTATCAATTTCACACTCGACTATTTGCAAAAAAAAGTCAAAGAAAGTTCGAGTGCGATTAAAAGTGTTGTTGTCCTAGAAAACATTGTTTTTTTTCTTATGTAAAGAAAGTCATTAAGTAAGAGAAATCTTCAAAAAAAGGCACCATAAGTTGTTCTGCATTTGCTCTATGTGTGTACTTATCATTCAAATATGATATGAAATACTTACTACTTAGATCGTATCATTAAGAAAAAAAAGACCTCACAAGGACATGACGTTCTTTACTTAGTAAAAAGATATTGGAATCCGTCAATATTCTTTGAGATCAATACATAAGAATGTAGTCCAACGTTTAATCTTGTGTACAGACAATAAAATTATATATATATATATTACCACATGTTTTGGATTATTTCCTTCGCATTTCTTTTTCTTTGACATGTATGCTTTTGTCACAGAAATCGGTAAGTCCTTTTTTTGTTGCTTTTATAATTGCGCATTAAACCATTCTCAAAAGAGTTCCATTAAATTCAATTGAGTTTTTTTTTATGTCTTCAAGGGTATCTCAAACTGTAATGGCTGTTTTCTGAATAAAGCTTTCTTTACTATTGCATCAACGAGCACCACTTAATATAGGACTTTCCCGTTTGAGTGTCTATCTGAGATACGACAGCAGTCAAACTGGTTTTCGGGGCTTTAAAAAGCAAACGATTTAAGGAAAAAGGAACGCGAAACAGTGTGCTTGCCAATTACAAAAGAATTTCTATGAAAAGATAAAGGCACGCGAAGAACTGAGACATTCTGCGCTTAACTTTCTATAAAGACTTAGCAATGGCTGTAGTGGTTTTGTAGAAAATCTTGGATAATTTTGTTTTGATCAAAATAATCAAAATATCTTCACTATTGTTCAGTGTATTAATAAGCATTCAAATACAATATTGATTTACGGATATGTTTATAAGGCAGAAAAAAAATCACTTTAACCTATTGATGCATAGCGATTCGTCTTCGATGATAGAGCGTATGGAGAAAGTGACTATGTGAGGTTTACATGAAATGTCTTAACAATTTCATATATGTCTAATTGTTGAATATCAGGTTCACGCATATTTAATTTCATCATTAGACGCACCACAGTATTCAGACTGTTTGAACATGGTACTCATTTACTGGTGTATTTTATTCTTTCAATCTACTGTATCATTGATGATGAACGAAATGAGTTGAATTCAAATTTCGATATACACTTAAATTCAATGTACATTCTTGGAAAATCTGATTTTAATTCATAAGTAATACTAACAATGGGTTTCAAGTCAAATGATCTTCTATGTAAATCCCTTCGCTTCCTTTGAAGATCCTAGTAATTAGAGAAATATTTATATTAGGCTAATTATTCAATAGTACAAACTGAAAAATACTAACTTATTGTCTTCAAGCAGACTATATAATCTCAATGAGAAAATTTCACAGTAAATATAGAGTAAGTATCAGAAGTGATCGCCATCCTCGAAAAGATCACAGATCTCTCCATATTTGTAATCACAGAAAATTCAAATGTTTGATGATTTTATTATTTCAATAAAAACTATGATCTAATTTTAGTTGTTATTTATTTTGTTTTATACAATATTTGAATATTTATAAAATATTTTTAAATGTGTCACTTGAATTGGGTGGTAATTTAGTTGACGGCGCTTTTTCGTTACCATCAATATTTGTTAATTTAGCTTTGTGTGCAATAAGTTCATCAATTTGTTCTAGAAGTCGTCGACGTTCGTCTTTACTCGACGAATTCTAGAAAAGATAAAAACAAACTCAATTTACTTTAAGGAATCATTTAAAAACAATTCATTTTCACTATTTTAGTTAATTCATTTAAGATTTGTTCAAATATTTCATTTTGTTTTAATTCATATTCGTGTATAGCTTTTAAACGTTCCAGGAATGTATCGATGGCAGTTTCACACGATTTTAATGTATGTAATGATTCGAGTTGTTCTTTAAGATAATTAATAAAATTCGTTTGTTCATCTACACATTGCTTATATTCAGCTAAATAATGTTCTGATGTTGTTTTATCAACTGATGTTGATGAAAGGGTGAGAAATCGAGCATTGAGTTCTGAATTTAGGTGCGCAGTACATTCTGTATGAAATTTTTCTATTATAGTATTCATCATGATGAAGCTTGGTAAGATCAATCTGTTGGTGAAAGGTTGAACAAACTAACAAAGAGATTCTAATCCAAGCAAATCGATACTATGGATTGGTTACCTGAAAAAAGAGGACAGCGAACGGAAAGTCAAGAGAGGTCGCTAAACTTTTTTTCCTTGTTCTGCTCTGATATAGTCTCCTCTAATATTCTACCGACAGATTGTTGACAGCGACCGATCATTCGAAATCGTTTCGTGCCACTTACTATATTCTTTTGAACAGCTCTGTTTTCACTACATTCGAGCATATCAGAAACTGAACACGTTTGACATAAGGGAATAAAGAATCTATAAAAATTGACGTATGTCAAAAACATGGTGCTGCAATATTTTATTTGAATAATACCTTTATTTTAGTAAAAATAAAATGATTGAAAACTGTTTTGAAAAATATATGATTTTTTGTAATCATCTAAAATTTCAAGTTTTTCATCAAGCTGTGAATCGAGATTATACATACTTTATACAAGTTGAAATGATTGACCTTTACCCTGAAATTAGTTCTTGTTTGCAAGTTATTTCTCTGGGAAATTAATTATTTAATATTAAGAATCTTGCTTTTCCAGGGTTACCAAATTCAAATTTTAGAAATCAGGTAATTTTTGTGAAAAATTAGAAGTATTTTCTGCAACTTCTGATTTTTCACTAATAGATACATTAATCTCTTTTCCTATAATGGAATTGATGGTGAAAATTTTCCTTAGCCAGTTTACTCAGCAATTCGTGGCACTTTTATAACGTGACTCTAATTAAATAACGATCGAATATGTTTCGAAAGATCTGGTTCATTTGAAAGATAATTATAGAATTCTGGTCAAGTAAAATAGACAATGTTGCCAGGTACCGACATCTTGTGGAAAAACTCCAGATATTGAAAGTTTTTCCGAATTGTCAAAACGTTTCTGGAGTTTTTTAGATTTTCAAGGTGACATCAGGCAGCCTTCTTGGATATGCACTTTTTTATTAAAATATATGTTGTAGATATGTATAAAGAGTTTTTTTGTTTCGAATACGTTAGAGTAAAACGTACTTTAAATGAAAAATTTGACATCTGGGAACACTGAAAATGAGTGTGCATTTTAATCTTTAACTCGGCTCCAACTAAATCATTGTTCATCTGATCTCGATTATCATCCCACATATCAGTTTAACGGATCCATAAAGCTAATTGTTACATTAAAAAATCACGAGATTTGGTAACCCTTTGTCTTTCATTCATATTCATGCCATAGAAATGAAAAGAAAACAGAATTTTTGTTTGCCAACTTACAACAATATACAAAAGCAAACACTAAGAAGAAATTTGTCCATCACATGAAAGTTTACGATAGAAATAATACTAATATAGTGTTTATATAAATTGGCAGATTTCGTTCTCGGATTTATATAATACAATCAAACGAGAGTATCTAAAAACATTATATTAAAGTACTATCTACGAAATTAGTGACGATGCAAATCTTCAAGTCGAACTTCGGAAATTCATCAAAGAAGACAATATATCATTCATGGAAAATGTACCTTGGAAAACAAGTGCATTTGGCAAACATAAGAAGACAAAAAATGATCTTATCGCGGCATCATCCCTTGGGCTCGCATTCGACAATCATTTTTTGAGGATAGAATTCAATACTGGATACAATATTTCGAGTTTTCTACAAAACATTTTTAGAAATCATGCAATGAATTTGATCAAAACTTCTGTCAACTGTCTATACGAGAAATACTGACATAGACTACTTTGTTTCTATATTCTTTATTCGATAGATTTAGATTTTCAATATAAACAAATAATTTCACTTTCTGTACTTTATACAACATAACTTTTTTTTTCAAAAAAAAAAACAACAACACATTACGTGTCACGTTATTTGACTTTTTTTCTTTTAAGTTCATTTAAAATTGTACTTGATAAAATATGAAAACATTCATTGAATGTATAAGCATTTTGTTCTTGACTAAAATCAATCTCATTCAATGAACCGAGTACAAGAACATATGAACAAGCGATACGTAATATTGAAAGACGACTTAATTTCGGTTGATCACCATACATGGGTATGACTTGTCGTAATGATTCGAATGCTGCTGTTAAATTATGAACACGTTCACGTTCACGTGCATTAGCTTCTAAACGTTTATTGTAAGTTAAACGTGGCCGCTTGGATGATGTTGCACTCAGATTTGTCATAGAAGTTTCTTCATCACTAACATTAGCATCTTCATCATCATTCTCTTGTTCATCAATATGACTTAATTGTGGTAAATTTAATGATTCATCATCTGTCGATGTTGAATTATTTAAAGATTCATCAATTTGAATACTAGGTGGACTTTTCGTTGATTGACTGGTAAAACATGATTCCACTGATGTTTGAATATTCTTTGAGGGATGTGCAGATTTTCGAGATCGTTTGATTGGATTGCTCTGTGGTATCGATGCTGGAACTGTATGAGTATTGACGACAGTATGATTACTATCGATTTCAATTGTTTTAAGTTTTAACGTTGTTGTACTAAATAAAATATAAATAAAATCAAGTATTTTTAGATCATATGTTGTTCAAAATCATTTCTTACTCAGTCATATTTCAAAAGAAAATGTGATATTGATGCATACACTGATTTTCGTTGTTAAGAAAATAAGATCGATGAAGAATGGTAGAGTAAGACAAAGTTCGATCGACTATATGTCTTAACAGCTTGTACTATGAAAGCATACACATTTCTTTTTCCTCGTCTACTACATCCGTATGTGTAGCTGATGTTGCTTCCATTATTTATTCCATTCTCTCTCTCTCTTGCCACCTAACATGCGTATATACAGCAGCCGTCATCATTGACTAGTGTTTATTCGCATGATGATTGCCTGCAACACATGTTCACTAAAGAAGAGAGAAAACAGACAGACGACATCAAGCACTAGTACTGCTGCTTCTTCTATTGGGAATGTATTGCACACATGCGATGAAGAAAGCGTTTCCCCATTCGATACTTTCTGTCGTTTCTTCTTCTTCTCTTCTTGTTCTTCTGACGTTTTTCTTTTTCTTATTCGTTTAGTTTCACGTCATCGCTTGGCATTCATGCTGATAATCTAATAAAGCAAAAAGAAAAAAAAAAGAAAATGTTGGCAGCTCGCAGGTGCGAAGGTTAACAGTAGACAGATGGGCCAAGTTATTATATATGAACAGAAAAAATGGAATTAGATCCGTATGAAATATAATAAATGGGAATCGAAGGCAACGCCATATATTTTATCTGAGTGCTTATCAATTTTTAAATAGAATCGAAGGAATACGATAATGAATGATCACTCTTCAATTTACTCTGATAGCTTTATAAAGAAAAATATGCAAATAATCGATCAGAAGTTTGACTATTATTGCTATATATATAGAATACTTCGCTCAAGTGCTTATCAATTTATCGTTATTTTTCATTGAATTAAACACAAACCAGGACATTTCTCGGCAATCATATTAGATCACAGCCAAGTGCCGCACTATTTTGTATTTGATTTATTCTAGAGTTTATATTCTTGAATTCATACTGTACAGTTATCTAGACGATATTAGCAAGAGAATCTTCGCATGTCCACGTACAATTTAGCAATCAAAACAGAAAAATATATAAATATATGAAAAAAAGAAATGCTATCAACATCGGTCGTTTTCCTTTTTTTGACGAAAAACAAACTTACCAAAATGTTTCATTTCAGAGTAGCAAAACAAAACTGTGCAGAATCTTGAAAGAAAAAAAAAATGAAATCGTAAATGTCTTTAATGGAATTAGTCAGTTCGTTTCTATGCACATCAATCAGACAAAAACACAAATCAGGCTTGATAGAATACAGACATACTTGTCATTGACACGATAAATAATACTAAACATGAATCGTATCGGCTTTCCAAATATGGAGAATCATGCTTATGAACAAGCAACTGAATTCAACAGTTTTTTATGTATGTAGATTAGATAATTGATTTTGCTTGAATTGATATAGATCTTTCTTTCAGTAAGACAAAATTTTACATCAAGTATACTACGAGAAGAAGCCGCTCTTATTGATAAATTAGGTAAGAAAAATAAAGTTTCTTCACTGTGAACCCTATCGGGTAAATCATATTATTTCTTGCTATTTGTTAGTTAACGGCCGTGAGCAAGCACCTGATTATACTGTAGATACAGAAACTCAACGCGAATATCAACCGCCAACTGTAAAAAGTATTGAGCGTTTGAGACATATCGAAGGAAATCAACTCGGTCGGTACGCTTATTCACCGAATAAACATCCACCTCAAGGAATATGTAAGTGCAATCAACTCGCGCATTTTATATTTACGTCCTCGTTTTTCGATTTAATTCTTTCGTTTAGTACCTACGTTCAATGCCAAAGCATATCCTGAAGTCATTCCACGTTTTGATTTACCTAAAATGCCGTTCTAGAATGTTATTTTATTTTTTGTTTTCTGTTGTGTCTTTTCAATCTTAAACACAAAGAAAAACGAAGTTTCATCACTATATCATAGAAATGTAATTATTGTACATGATTGGAAACAGTGTATTCTGTTGTATGATTTTATTGAGTTGAAAGAAAATGAGAAAGATCATTATTTGAACATAAATACTTCGGATGATGATCAAAGGTAGTTGAGTAATCAACGAACTGAATGTTTATAATTGTACATAAATTCAATAATTTATCAACTGATGTAGTTTTCATTGAGATACTTGTTTACGAATGACTTTCTACTCATGCCATCTATCTAATAACAACATCCTATGTTCTATGAAGTTTAAGAGGGTCATATACTAAAAACAAAGCTAAATAGTTTATCACACAGAATTATGTATTGATTTGATCATAATCATGAACAATAGGTTTGTCTTTTGCGTGTGTAGAAGTTATTGTTCTAGCACTTGAGTTATACGATCAGACAATCTCAATTATTATTATAAATACAGTCAAAACAATATTCTACATTCAAATTGTTTTTCATTTTATCTTCGAGATAATATTTGATCAGTCCTTAGTTAGTGTATTTCAAGGTTGTGTGCATAGTGTTTTGTTTATTTTCTAATTTGAAATATGATTTACTGCAATTGAGAAAGAACAACACGTTTCACGTCAGCTCATTGTCTAACTACTGATGCCAACGAGTTGTGGATAAGTCAAGCATATAACTTTCATTTGAAATTTTGTCGTGTAGACAGATATGATAGCACGAATGTCTTCTCATATGAATATATTTTCTTATGGACGTTGATCTTATAAAACAATACGATTGCTTGACTTGTTTTAGGAAGAGAAAAGTAATTATTAGATTAGCAAGACTCTTAATATTTTCCCGATCATAAAATCTGTTAGGATAAAAAAATGTCATCGATAGACTATAGACATGGCATCGGTTGGATTATATATGTAATTCAACTTTCATGAATTTACTTGGTTTCATTAAGAGCTCGAATCACATCAAAATGAAGATTGGACGATAGATGATTATTTGTTTCAACTGCATTCCCTAAAACCTATACGTACCTCGAAATTTTTATAATGAAACAGCATAGTTCATATAAAAGTTGCAATCGTTGTAAATACTGTTTTTACAAGTATTTTTTATTTTGTTCTATTAAACGTAACATATTTCATTCTTATTTTTTTTCAGAGCTCTATCGTGACATTTTTTTTCTGCTTACTCCGCTATAATTATTGTTTCTATTTCTACCAATAACTATAATATCTTTTTGTCGACCAAGATCGATGTCATCATAGATACCATTTAATTGTAGTCTTTGCATAGGAAATAAATCTATTCTGTTTATAAATTGTACTAATTCATTACATTGGCTAGTTATTTATCGTTCACTTACACTTACATTTGATAAGTAGGAAGTCGAAGAAACGTTGGAAATTGAATCATTTCCATCTGTCGATTTGAATACGTCGGAGACCAAGAAGATTTTACACATCTTCGATTCATATGATGTAAAATAATTTGCATGTGCACCCTGAAAGAAAACATGTATGAATTAATCTACATAAGTATCTAACAATGTACTCGAAAAAATTACGATAGTCTGTCTAAATATGCAGAGTTTGAAATGAAATATAATATTCAATAAATTTCACAAATGTTCATTGAAAACCATTGAAGTATCGCCATTAATTGTTCCTTGTTAACTTTGTAAAAAGAACTCTTTTAAATTGATAACATGATGCTTTCGCGAAAATAGGACTCCACGATACAAGTAATGTTGAACAACTAACTCACTTCGAATTATCGCGTATACGCTACTTAGAACTGATCTCCCACTGTCAGCAGCAAGGTATATGCTGTCGGATGGAAAAATCAACTGTCTATAAAGTATTCAAAGATATAAATAGAGGTTGAATAAAATGAATCACATTGTCAATCATCATTCATCCTATCAGCAGCAATGCTTATCTTGTTTATTCGGTTTCTATGATTTGTTTGTCATGCTGTTTGTCTGAGAAAATTCTTAATCTTGTTGTTTATGAAGATTTTTAATAGAGCATAGTAATCATTAGGGTTTTTTCCTTACATGTACTACTTCAAAGGGTCGACCTGACCGGATTGGCATCATTTTTTTAACTGCCTGCCATTCAATATTTATATATGAAGGCACCTGATTCGATTAGGGTATTCTTCGCATTAATGCACCAACATTGGATCAAATATATTTTTTATCGTCAAACCATTTCCTTCAGTCGATGACCGAACTGTTCCATTAACAGGCGTACATTTCGAGTTAAATAACCTGTGATGCAAAAGTACTTGCCGAAATGTCGAGGTAGGGTTCTTCTCTTAAAAACATCGTAGAGAGGTAAATGTTTTTTATTAGAAAGAGCAAAGACGGAACTAGAAATTTCGTACCAGCCATATTTTTCCATAATGAATCTGAGAAGAAATAAAGGCTAAAACACAAACACCTCTAAAAACGTTCTTGCAACTTGATCAGCAAGTAGCGAAACACTGCCAATCAGAGCTCCGAATGGGATGGGATTGTCCCATCCCATGGGACGATATTACTTCTCCTAAATATCCCATGGGACGTGTTGGGAAGAAACACGGATCGATGGGATGGGATGGGACAAATTTTTTGTCTTGAATGTCCCATGGGACGACTTGGGACGAAACATGGATCCATGGGATGGGATGAAAGATTCGTCCCATGGGACGATTATATCGATTTTTCGATTATGATATTTTTTGTATAAAAGATGATGTTCATAGACATTGACAAGAGTCCAAGGGGGAAAAGGCGAT
>OENT01002434.1:0-21639 GCA_900239685.1 Rotaria macrura
GAAGTGCTCGAGGTGGACGTGCTGGAGGTTGATGTGGAAGTGCTCGAGGTGGACGTGCGCGAGGTTGATGTGGAAGTGCTCGAGGTCAACGTGGTCGAGGTTGATGTCAACTCACTCGGCGTGGCGGTATATATGCTCGAGGTTGACGTGGACGTGCTTGACGTTGAAGTTGAAGTACTTGTTGAAACTTGCGAAGTTTCTGATGGCGAAGTGGATGCTGTTGTCGAAGTAACTTGTGTTGTTACATTAGTGCCCGTCGAAAAAGTTTGTGTCGTTGCTGCTTCTTCAGCTGTCATGAAAGTAGTTGTCAATGTACTGGTACTATTCGTTAGTGTTGGAGTTTCCGTGGTGATGAAAGTAGTTGCTACCGAAGCTGCGCTTGTGACAAGACTTCCTGTAACGTTCAATAAGGTATTTGTGTCGGTCGAATTACTTTCCACTGTTGTCATAACTTCTGTCACCAATGAAGAAGCGATAGTAGAAGACAGGGTCACTGTGTTATTCGCTGCTGCTGACATGAAAGTAGTACTCAGCATAGGTGCTGCTTCTGTTGTTGTTGCCATCTCGGTTAGTATTAAGGTGCTCGTCGAGGTGGAATCGTTCAGTGTTGTAGATGGTTCTGTAGCCTGGGATGTATAGGTTTGGCTGGGTTCAGGTGAGGCTGCTACAGTTGATTCTGTTATGATAGAAGTACCCGCCGATGTAGAAGCGGCTATTGTTGTTAGTGATTCGGTTGTCTGGTATGCGTTAGTACCATTAGTTGAAATGGTAGTGGTTGTCTCCATTGCTGTGATTATGAAAGGCGTGGTCGTGCTAGAAGTTGTCACCGTTGTAGGAGATTCTGTGGCCTGGGATGTATAGATTTGGCTGGTTTCAGCTGCTGCTGCTACAGTTGATTCTGTTATGATAGAAGTACCCGCCGATGTAGAAGCGGCTATTGTTGTTAGTGATTCGGTTGTCTGGTATGCGTTGGTACCATTAGTTGAAATGGTAGTGGTTGTCTCGATTGCTGTGATTATGAAAGGCGTGGTCGTGCTAGAAGTTGTCACTGTTGTAGGAGATTCTTTGGCCTGGGATGTTAATACTTCGGTTGTTTGAACTGTAGCTGGCGTAGTCGATTCTATCGCATTAGAAGTACCTGACGATGTAGTTGCCGATGTTTCTGTTATTATGAGAGTAGAACTCGTAGCTGAAAGGGTCACAGTAATGTTTGTGTCTGTTGTGGATTGATTGTTGTATGCTGATGTTTCTGACAGTTGTATGGTTGTTGTGTCGGAAATCGACGTTGCTGTGTTAAGGTCGGTTGGAGAAGAACTGTTTACTTGTGTCGTTGTGACTTCTTCGATGTTATTGAAGTTCGTTGTAGTTGGGTAGGTTTGTATTGTAGTATCGAGGATTGTTGAATTCAGTGGTATCGTGGACGAATCGGTAATATTTGTTGTTGTTGTTTCTATTGTTGAGTTCGAATCAAGGCTCTGTTGGCTTGTTAGCGTGGAAGATTGTTGCTGCGATTCTGTTATCGTAGTATCTAAATACACGAAAGGTAAATAAGCATGGCAGGATTGTTTGATTTCTGTATGGATTGTATGCTGTTTTGAGATGGTTGGTGGAATGCAGGGGTAAGTCGGAGTTCGTGATGAGGGTTCGGGGAATGTGGATTTAGGTTAGATTTTTCTATCTTTCGAGTGAAATTTCAGAAGTAAGGCGTTATACCGTAGGAAAATTTAGAAGTGGGATGGGTGGTGGGGCAATCCATCGCCCTCCCTCCATTTTAATGCGCTTGATTCAATTCTTTTCTCATGATGTTTTAGGGTTCATGTTGAATGCTGGCAGTTTATCGGTTTTGTTGCTGGAAGTTTTGATGACTATGAAGAATGCCTCCGACGCACAAAAATATCAATGTTTGACTGTTGGTGAAAACAGTGTGACGGTCGATTAGTGAGTGTGAAAGAGAGTTGTCTTTGTTAATGATATTAGGTATCTGAGTTTTTTCGTTATTTTTTGCTATAGTAGCAAAATAAAATGATTTCTTTGTTGGTCTTATCGTGATTTAGGACATTATTTTGAATGATTTGGATTATGTTTTCATGTATCGTTTCAAACAGTTAAAAGCATATGCGATTAGCCTGAATTCAATGATGAAACTATGATGTATGCCCCCACTATCTTTCGAGGCGTTTGCTTGCCCAGATGCGTAGAACTACAGCAATTGGCATTGAACCATCTGTGAATGGATAAAATATCTCTATGTAGATTAATTGAATGGTCAATTACACTAGAACATTGGTGTTTATCAATATGTGTGGTGCTATTTGGTATAAATTATAGTAATCCATAAACTGAAGAAAATGAGTAGTATCCTCTATGAATAGATTAATTGTTTTTCATCTTACAGTATCATGTGAATCCTTGTATAATGTTCTGATTTTATATGATAGAGACCTTAGAACATTCGTAAAATCACAAATATTACAATTGAAACGAGCCTTGACTATGATAGTATAGTTTCATCACATCGTTTCCAAAAATCAATTTAAAACTTTCGAAACATTAAATTTTTACTAAATCGAATCAATTAAAATCCTCTCTTATTACGTTTCTTTCTGAGATTAAATTAATGAAGTAATGATGGACGTGAAATTTAAGTCGAAACATTTGTCAACCAAATTCATGTTATTAGCATTCAAATGAAAAAGAATTCACTATACCAGTAGTTGATTGATTACTTGGTTCTGTTGTTGAAGTTGCCGTCAGATCGATAGTCACTGAAAGAGCAGTGCTATATGTGTATGGTTCAGCTAGAATGAAAACAAAATAAAAAATTGATTGCAAATAATCACCAAATCTCACAAGTTCCAGAGCCACTCCCTGATGAACCGGAAGCAAAGTAATTGGCTTCTAAATTATCTCGTTTAAATCTTTCATTGATGCTTTCAATCAACTTTTCATGCATAACTTCATTGATTTCAGTATCATTATGAAAATACTTCAGATCATCAGACGCATCCATATGCATTATATAAATTGTAAATATTAATAAATGAATAATGTTTTTAATAATATTTCCCATCTTGATAATAATAATATAGTTTTCGTTTCAATGCTTAATATAAACTTCTCGATTGAAAGACTTGTTGCATGTGAAAATCTTTTTCAATGCACCTACATTTGTACATACTGAAAATATGAGTAATAAATATAAAATATTAGAACACTATCAGAATGAGCAAATAAACTGCATATATTTACATTTCGTTGACGAATTATAGTGAAAATACGGTCTACCAATTAAAGAATAACAAAGTAAAGTTAAATATTTATTTTTCTTTCAGCAGTAAACCACAAAAATTTCAAATGAAAATAAGCAGAATCAAATTGGTTTTCTTTTCTATTTCATCGCTTCTTCTCTAGTTCTGTTTAGAAGCAATCAATTGAATAGTCTGAAGGATCCACGTTTCAAGGAAGAGGTATACATTACAACAAGACTAGTAATCAACTATAGTTCGTCCGAAATACTTTTTCTTTTTTATTCTTCTCGTCGCATACTTATTAGGAATTATTCATGTTCGATCAATTCACGTCACTTTTTTTTCTTTCTTATCATGAAAACTATTTATGAGTAATCGTAGTAAAAAATAATTATTAACATTGGCAATATACATGAGTCGGTCAAGTACTTCTTTGTATGTCATAGCTATTATTTTTTTACATAATAATTTAAGAATGAAACACAGATCGACAAACTTTTATGGTAGTTGACAATGTATAAAGAACATGACTTATACCTCATGTGTACTCTTACTGGAAAAAACGAAATTCCTGATCTTCAAGGAAAGTCATACTTTCATCAATAGGCTTCATTAACCTTTTGAATCTTCATATGAGTAATCAGCCTACACAAATTTTTAACGAAGAAAAAATACACATTTCTAAAAATCGGTTCATTAGTACATAAAACAAAAGTAATTCATATTGATAAATACGAGGACCGAATTTTAGACTTGCATATGGCAGAGTCTGTTTGACATTATGCTCGACAGTTAATTAAACGGTACGAACTAATTTTGTGACTGAGGAATATATGCATGCATCATGTAAACATCAGATCAATTTAATTAGAATCAATTCTATGGAGATCAGATAGATTATGAAACTTGTCCTACTCATTTGATTTCATTTTAGTACTACGATTTATTTGAATAATATCTTTAAAAATGTGAAACATATGAATTTTATTGACTAAACGATAAATCTATGGTAATCATTGTACTGCGATACCAAGGTCATCAGCTGTTATTTTATGAATTTATTCAATGCCATGATTTGTTATCTGATACAATTTCGAAAATTACCAATGAATTTCGTTCATTTTTTTTTAAGCTATGAATAATGAAATAAAAGACCAATTAGATGTCTATTCGTTTTTGATTATGTCAAGGATAATTAATAAATTACATGCAAGTATAGTTGATCAAGACTTGATCGAATTTTTGACATGTGATAACATATTTTAATAACTTGATAGTATCAGACCTTACTAAAGCCGGATAAAAAAAAACATTTGCATTGCCATAATTCTTTATATTGACATGTTCGTGTCGATGGCTTAACGTTTACCATGATGCAATTATTCTCGAAAGATTATAGCAAAGTACTTGGAAAAACTTTTATGAACATACACTGGTAAACAAGTAGGCAGATCTTTACTCGCAAGTGTGTACTATTAGAAATACATCCTTCTACGTGCCTTAGTTTACTAATACTTGTCTGCTTAGGACATTTCATACATATTCTCGATAAAATATTGAGGTACATATTTTCAGCAACAGGAGCAAGTACCGTGAATTGAGTCAATTAATCTCATTCTTTTTTATTAGACAAGTAGATATCTTTGATAGTAACTTCTGATTGTCAAAGAAAGCAGAAGCACAAACGAAAATTATTAGATGAAGTGTTTGTTGTGTACGTATCCAGTTTTACTTCTGTGGCATCTCTTGAATATGTTTTAATGTAATTCTATTACGATGCTCTCTCTCTTAAACGTAGACATCTCAATAAAACCTGACGGCTGTTGTGATTAGACAAGTACGTCAATGACGATTGGTCTGTGATAGAAACAAAAAATTGTCAAGTATTTTAAATTTTCGACTGAAACTGAAGAAAGATAAGTAGTTTTTAAGTATTCTATGAGAACTTATACTTGATCGACTACGCTTTTCTTTATTTTCTTATTTCTAGAAAGATTCTAAAATGAAAGATAGAAATGGCTTGCACAGAACTTACTGGTAGGAATACAAATAAATCATGTAGGACAACAAAGAAAAATTTTCGATCAATTATGTGATTCCACTGAATTTTTAACATACTCATCTTGTATTTAGTCTAGAAAATTGACTTCTAAAATTTTCTCTGACTCGTTAAAACTAAGCAAACAACACTTAGCACAACTTTTACACAAATTCAAAACATGTTCATCATACCTCAATATACAGTATACCCTTATGTATTCATTTATACACAAACGATATCTAAACAGATGCATTGCTTTTCATTGTTCTTTGATTCAAGTCATTTAATTGTAGTTTTCAGTTTGAAAAATCTACCTTCATATCCTTTTTTTTCACTTTTTATTTTAAACCTCTATTTAGTTACAAATAGGCTTGATTGGGTATTTTTATAAGATGACTATGCCTGAAATCTGAGAAGTTGTTTTTAGTGTTGTATCAGCCTTTAGGCTTAAAAATGTTCTCTATTCATCGGCAACCTTGTCACTCAGTTGAAACATCTTCGTATTACACTTTCTAAATGTCAAGTTGAAATCTTTGCCAAAAAAAAAAATTTTTTTTTCATAGGCTGCCATTTATGCATTACAATTTCTTTTCGTGTACGAAAGAATTATCTTGTTCCAAATCAGAAGATGTTGAAAACAAGAATCATTCAAAATTAGGATAATTAGATGAGATCGATTTAATAATATATCTATTTTTTGAATAATTATGTCTCTCTTTACAACCAATATTTCAATCAAACAGAAGAATATGAACATGATAATCTTTCAGTTCTCGACTGTATTAAGTCGTATTCCTTTTTCAACACAGTAGACTGCATTTTATATGGACATTTTCTAGCATGGATCTACATACTAAAGATTTTATAACAAATATCTTGTCTGAATCGATAGTCATCGATGACACTCAAATATATTTTCAAAAAGCAAGCATCAAAGAATATTCATTCAAACGGACGTACTATGTGTCTCTCATTTCATTACTGTCGAATACTGTGATGCGTTACTTTCGAGTGATCATAAGCGAGTTCGATGTATATTTACATGTCATTAAAAAGAAAGCAAACAATATGACAAAGTTATTCGTACTATTTTCTTTTCTCGTTCAAATAATATACACCTTCAAATTTTGACAGAACAATAGCCGTTACCATTACTACAGTGACTATTCTGATCGTTTTATAACATCTTTATTATTACGTACATACATCTTGATATGATTACTATTCTTCGAAATAAATCGATATTATATAACATAAATTCCAATCATAAAGTTGATGCTTTTCACAATCTACTTTCACATATCATATGTGTGTACATAGGACAAAGTTTTAATACTCTGGTTAACTAAAATGAAAATGTACTTAAGAACTAAGCATTCTTTTTTAAGAAAACGTAATACTTTCAATTTCGAATTCAACGGAAAATTGCCTGTCTGGTGCGTCCCGCTGCTCTTCACTATGAATGTCAGTTTGCTGTGTAAGAGAAAATTATTCAATTATTGTTCTGATGATTATACTCTAGTTGATTGCTAGTGTAGATCACTGAAAAGTATTGAAAGGACCAGAAACCAAAAGAATGAAATCTTCGTATGATTCACTTTACTTCTGTTTACTCTTTGTTCAAACAAAATTTTTTCTGTACTATCGAAAAATATCATTACATATAGACAATGATACGTTCTTTACCTGTCATATTTATCAACGTAGCTGAGAAGAGTACGACTTGTTCTTCTAGTATACAATAATACTAGATTTCATTCGCAATTAAAATCTATTATATAAACGAGTGATCGTTATCAAAAACTAAAACTTACAGAGATACCTATGAATAGAATCTTAGTTTCCAATACAACCTTTACTAACACCAGTATTTACAAGTTTTTGTCAGCATGATTTCTTCATATATGTCATACTCATTCATTTATCATCGGTCTAGAATATATTATGTAATGATCATATGATTAACAAAAACTGATGTCTGATAATCGCATCAATCGATCAATATCAGTTAGAATTAGAAAACAATTAGATATGATCTCTGTCATGAATAATTACACAATAGGAAGCACTATAGAATTGTACGCAGTTTTTTCTTCCCTATTCGAAAAGGTGTCAACATAATTCATAGACCATTCTTCTAGATCCTTGATGGATCTCTTAATTGAGAGCGAGAGTACACATCATTCAAACTGTCGACGTAGAATTAAAACAAACAAGCAGGAAAAATTGATGATTCATGTAATACTGTTCTTTCTTGTTTCTTTATTTAGGATTCTATTTTTTTGAAGGTAGGAACAATGAAATCGATCGTTTTCAGAAGAGAATCTATTCAGATAATATATCAAAATAAAATCTTTAGTAATGCAATGAAAAATATATAGATCAAATCTATTATTTCTTGCTATTCATCCATATTATATATATATATATATATATATATATATTATACTACTGATAGGATCAATTAAAAAGAAAAGAAATGAACTTAGAGGTTCCACCATCTTGTCCGTACTAATATTAAAATAAATAGTGTATCTTAAAACTATTACTCGTTGCCTGAACATCCTGCTGAAAAATATCAATATCAAAAAGCAAGAAACAACTGTGGACAACAGTCATAGTTATCAATATCGTAGCATTTGTACTAACAACGACGAAGTATGTCATCAGTGAATTGAATAATAGAATGAAATAACAGTGAAAGAACTGGTTCTAGAAATTCTTCAAAACTGAGATCGATTCGTGTCTTGCTGGACCCTACACTATCGGTAAGTCTCAAGAATTGGTTAGAGAAATAGTTCAACGTAAGCAACACCGATGTTCACACAGAAGTACAAATATTTATGGACATGCCTGATAATTCAACACAATGAAGAAGATCACATTCGATCTAAATTCATTGGTGATCTCTGACTATTAAATATTTGGAAAAGACAATTGCTGATAGTCGAAGAATTCTACTACTGGAAGTTCGTACATTGGAAAGAACACACAATAGATAAAGGCTATCGTTGCTGCCCCTAGTGAAGTCCTCAACAGTCATGATTTGTTCAAAAGTATTATGGATGCTTTTTAACTATGTCTAAAATCACATTCGTCGCAATCCCAAGCGCTGAAATAGTCAATATTTAGGCCTACAGTAAAAATAAAGATCATAGACGTAAATCTAGAGCACCTACAGACTTTTTATTCAAGGAAGTATCTGAACTGATTACTACTATCGAACGTTGTTGACATTAATTCAATCGAAAAGCTCTGGTTCTCATTACAACAGTTTGTGTCGGCAAGCAAAAATTATAAAATATCTATTAATTCTCGAGGTTTCTGCAAGATGGAAAGGAGAAAGAATTTTACTATGTATTATAATATATTGCTCACTTATAATATGACCCTTCGGTATACGTATATATAGTTCCCCTGTTTATTTTATTCATGAAAACAAAAAACTTGCACAATTGTAGGTCATCGACTTTTGTACCTTACTGTATATTCATTAAAAAAGAAAAAGAAGCAAACTTTTATATGAATGCTGTAAAAGACTATTCTCAATCGTAATGAATGAACACATCTCGATCTTCAGAGATTTACTCGCATGACACAAGTAACTTCATCTTTCGTCTATTCACCGTTGTTTTATATTTCTAACATCGAAACAATGAAACTGCTTTCTATCTTTCGTACTGTTAAATAAAATCGACGCATCGTATTCTCGATCTAATCATTTGATTAAAAAAAAAACAACTACTGAATAGCTCCTGATTTATCGAATGCTTTCTTCCATTCGATTTCTCTGTAATTCTGCAAGTCGTAATTTCAAACACTGCTTATTGATAGATTTGTACAAATCAATATGAATTGAGATCAAAACAAAAAAAAATTAGAATCCATCATTGAAACAATCTAGATCTCATCTAACTCTATTTTCTGTAAGAATCTACTATTTCAATGAATGAATTTTAAATCGAACACTGATTTGCCAACGATATGCGCACGACTGACTACACTCTCATCTACTGATTGAAAATATCAATGTTCAATGAAGCACTTGATTTTGTTAGTATAGTACGTATTTGTATTCCATAAATAAGAGCAAAAATCAACATGAAATATATCTATCCCATGTAACACTGATCTGAATTCTATTCTTTTGAGCATAAATATGAAATTTTCTCAATTTGTTTTGTGATTTTGATTGATTTCTTTCTAGCGTAAAGAAAATTTCATTTGACGATTGTATATGATTATTAGTTTTAAATCTTGTTTTTTCAAAACATGAACTATATACTACGAAAGATGAGAAATAGTTTCTTTAAAAGTCCTTGAATCGAGAATCTTTTGTTGACAAATCTTAATCATAACGTTTGATTTTAATTCTATAAAAATAAATTCACTTCAAGTTAACTTTTGTTTTTTTTTCCCTCATTAATCAATGACAAATATTATTTATTATTTCTGATGATAATTCTTTTTTCTGTTCTATGAAATGAAACTCATTACGAACGTACGTATCTAATTATTATAACAAATACGTCAAACTAGGTAGATATTTTGTTTTTCAATGATATTATGTGTACAAACATGACTTACGATTTCTATTGAATCGAATCCATTCTAATCGTTGTATTCGATAACTGAATCATTCATTTTCTTATACATGTTTTGTTGGTTTTCGAGAAGAAAAAATTTTGTTCGAAATGAAAAGAAATTCACCAATCGAATCAGTACGAAAAGGATTGAGTTTGAAATCATGTCTGCTACTTTTTTTTTTCTGTTGTCTGCCATCTTCTACTGTAGTTTTAAACACTTGCTCTTTCTCATGGTTACATGAAAAGTAAATTTCATCAAAACAACTACTTGAATAATGTCGACACTTTGGTTCTTATTCATAAACAAATTTTTTTTTAGAGATTTTCAATTATGCTTCTGTTACCTTGCTGATAATGTTTCATTTTTCTAGTAATACTTGAAGAATAGTCAAAATGAAAATGGATACGTAACGGAGAGAATGGGAAAGAATAATATGAAATACAATAAAGTCGTATATGTATTTCTACTTTTTTCTTTTTTTTCGTAATGAACTTAAAGATGACTTTGGTGTTCAAGTGAAAAGAATCTTTAATCAAATTAAATTATCTAAAGAATATTAATTAAAGAAGACGTATTTTCATGGTTATTGAGATTTAAATTCAAAATAGTGTATTCAAAAAGAATACATGAAATTCAATAGGACTTGTTTGTCAACATGTAGAAAAGAAAAGTTCACAACTAATTGAATGAATATGACACAAAATGGAGAACATTCGTATTTATTAATTGAGACATAGTTCTGATTGATTTAAATAGACAAAACCAAATGTTCTACATTCTTTTAAACATATTTTACATGTATCTAAATTGAATTTTAATAGACTTGCATACTAAAACTACTTTCAGAGTTTTTATTATTTATTTTCAAGTCATTTTCTTTGTCTGATCTATTATGGAAGAAAGACAAATAATTTGAATTTGAGACTATGTTAAAGTGTCAAACTCAATACTAATCTTATCATGGTCAATATGGACTGGGTGACAAGTGTTTTAGTAGATCTATAAATGTTTCGATGAACGTCAATCGAATCAAGTTTCTACTATTGATACTTTCTTTAGCATAGCATAAAGCTAGTATGTAAGATATTGGTAAACAAATGACGGAAGTCGTATAATTGCACGTAGAAAACTAATACCTATAGGATCACATTTGCAATTACAACTTTCTTTTTTATGTACATAATACGAGAAATATCGAGAAATCGAACATTACCGTACGCATGTGTTGTCGATGGATATGAATACCAAAGAGTAAAAAATCAATAAACTATTGTCGGGCGATAGTATTCTTCATATTAATTTTCAAGGTGATTGACTGTATTTCTAAAATAGTATATTTCTTTTCATATTATTTTTTTCTTCTTCAATAATCACTAATCATAAAGTCTAGTCTGCAGCTATGGTTAGAAGGCCTACTTTATTCATTTGAATGAAAATTTATGTTTGATTTGAAATGTATTTATACTAAGAAAACTGTCGAACAATATGAAAAATGAAAGAAAAAAAAAACAGAACCGATTGATTTGTAGCATGAAAATTTTTTGTTATGTACGAAAAATTCTAAATTTGAATGATTTTGGTTTTTGAAAAAATAAACAAAAACAACCTAAAATAATACAAGAAAGAGAGAAAATTGACTTTTTAGAGAATGCATTAAAAGTCTTTACCGATGCTAGAAGCATACGTACATTTAAGGAAGAAAAATCTGAAGGAAAGTCAATATGATGTGCATGATGCTTTTCGAGAGCATTGAAAGAAAATGGATTAATCATATACATTTTTTTGTACGTCGTAGCAACAACAAAAACTTCAAATACAAACATTGAAAATACAATCAATGTTGTCAGTTTTGCTAATATATCATAGTTAATGAATCGTTTTCGTCAGAATATATTCTTCAAAATTTATTAATTGTATTTCGAAATTGACTTGTTGAAGAAAATTTTACAACTGTTTACACTTCATGTTTTATTGAAAAAAGTATCAAGTCTTATCGATAAACTCAATCTATTCGAAAACATACATAGTTTATTGTGTTCCTATTGATTGAAAGACATAGTTTCTAATGAACATCGTGAAACTTCTGGAAAATAACGACATTTTAAAAACATCATCGCTATGACTAATTCGTACTTTTTTTTTGTTCTTCCGATGGCATATATCAATGGATCAGTAATAATTATTCAATTGATTTTTCATTTCTCTCTCACAATTTAATCATTAGTCATTGAATAGTATTTGTCAGCTTTATTCAACTATACATCTACATATTTATTTTTGTAACAATCAAGTCTATAGTCTTTTAATAATAATAAAAAATCCATGCCATTAATAGATCGTAAACTGAATCGAAGTTTAAAGTTAGCAGTTTGTAAATGTCTCAATTGAATTCAGAGTAGATGAACAATGTGATCAGTGGTCTGTTGGAGAGAAAAACGAAATTCTTATATTATCTTTATTATTGATTCTAATATCATCAGTCGATGGCTACTTGACTTGATTCATTTGTTCTTATTCTCTTTGTGTATGGATGATTCAATAATATCTGATTGTATCAATTGCCTGAAGAGTCTTGAAATAAACCGCTGAAATGAAATCGTTCTTTTTTTCTTGTCCCCACGTTTTTTTTATTCAAGTACGAGACGAAATAGAAGGTCATTCATATGCACTACTTGAATGCCGTTTACACTTATGAATATAATCATAACAGATATTCTGCTTGACTGGCACACAACATAAAAGTACATATTCATCAGGGATTCTGTAGTACTGAATAGTTTTTTTTTTAAATTCTTACTGAGTGCAAATATGAGATCGAATCATCCGTAAAGTAAAAAGTTACAATTTATCCAGTCTATGAAAACAAGTATTGTATGGCAACTTATAAAAAGGTGTTCGTATGCATGTGATAAACAATTATCTGTCAATTGTTTTAATACACTCATACGTACACTGAATATGGAAATCATAGAACTTATTCAATTTCATCTTTCGAATGTTATTCTATGTATTTAATAAAACGTTAAATAAATCGACGCCAAGCATCTATGATTTTATTTCGATAGTTGTGGTCTATTGTTAAGAAGTAGTAGAACATAGTGAGTAGATGGTCAGAAAATTTTGACTATAAACATCATCGCATGATATTCTTCGAGATCATCGATGTGTTCTTCAACAATCTTGACGTAGTCTATAGTGGAAAATACTGATGCTTCGAAAATCTCGTTTTCTATTTAGATTAACTTGTATGAAAAGTTACTTCAACATTTCTAAATTCTTCTATTACGCTTTGATGTTTAGACTAAGTTACAACGTGGATTTATAATCATGTAGGATCGTCATTCTCTTAGTTGACAATCTTCATCACAAATTAAAAGTTTATGTCATATTCATACTTTGTAATATTTGTATACAGATTACGTTGCAAGTACTAGACCATTCCCGATGGATTTGTTCTTTTTATTTGTGTTAGTGAAGAGGAAATTTTTGTTATGACTTTTTTTCTTAAGTGTAAATGGCATTCAAGTAATGCATAAGAATGACCTTCAATTTCGTCCACTACTTAAGTAAAACATGTGGGAACTAGAAGAAAAAAAACAATTTCATACCAGCAGATTATTTCAAAAGCCTACAGGCAACTGATGCCATCGAATATCCACAAAGAAAGTATAAAAAATATTGTTCAATGAACATGTAATTTCAATGTTTAAAAATTTTCGTTGTTTTATTTTGTATCAGCATGTTTACCATGTCGCCATCATACAAACGAGTAAAGTATACAGTTACATGAAGATTTCGTTAGAAGAAAATCTTGTTATTCAATTGAACGGAAAAAAAAACATATTTATTCAAGATACTTTTCATAGAGCAATATTATTAAACAATTAGCTAATTATTTTGTGTATCGACAAGAGACTATTTCGAGGAGTATCGAATTACTTGTTGTCTTTTTTTTTCTTTTGCAAAAATATCTTCATTCAAAAGAATGTATCTCATCTCAAATTCTTTCGTCGATGATTGATATAATTTAGATTGATTATTTACAAAAAAGAAAATTTCTTAATTCATTTAAATCTGAATCGTATCCGAACGATTGCATGTACTACGAATTCGTCTTCACTGATATTACTTTCTCATAAGATATTGACGAACGAATTCGTTTTTCTCATAGAGATCTTTATCGTCGTATGTAACTGTGCTATCATGGAATGCTTTTTTCAGGGTAGAAATTTTGACGCGCATAGGTCATAACTTCCTAGTACAAAGCAGCACCCACAGTGTATCTGTTAGATTGATGAAATCCTTTTGAAATGTTTCATTTATGTCCAATAAATAAATCGATGATAATAAAAACATATTTGACGATTATTTACTTTGACTTGTAATAGACATTGATGATGCGTTGTCAACAGATCATCATCTAGACGCTTCGAAGTATGATTGTCATGCAACTTAGAATAAGTAGACATTGTGTTCTATAAAATATATATACTTATCAAAAATATTCGTATGATCCATCCAACGATTGAATTTTAGTTTTTTTCGTAACTGAAAATCTTACAATTCAGTTTCAAGATTAGTTCCTGTAGAATATCCGCTGGATATCACACTACAAAGTGTTTTTTTCCTCATTTAATAAATTTCATCTCCGTAAACCATTGTATACCAAAAGAACACTACTTAGTCACGTTTTGATTCCAATACATTCCAATGATATTTTTTTTAATCAGTAGAAAATCTTCTATTATCATATTATTGCTTTTGTTTCATTACTCTCTATCATATATGTATATATATATATAATTACTAGGATAGCTCCATCATGTAGTAATTATGCAAAAGTATAAAAGTAATATTATCAAACAATTTAATAATCGAATACAGTGACGCACCCAAAGGGAGGGGGGGGGAGTCGACCCCCCCCCAAATCATTGATAGTATATTTTTTTCCTTTTATCAACATCAGAGATCGAAACGAATAGAAAAATCTCCATTCGACTCATACATAACAGAAGATTGCAACATTGCTTAAAGAGCTTTTGTGCAGCCATGGTAAGCATCATCTGTTTCAACGGATGGTGTTCTTTTCTTTTGCTTCTAAGTGTATTTCGCAAAGAATAATCATAATACAAAAACAGATTAGACACGGAAAAATTAATTTCATAACAAAAAGGAGATTGAGTATGGGTGCATCTAAAAGTTCTAACTAAGGGAAAGAACTGTCTTGTCTATTTTTCGAAATGCACTTCTAATCAACATGTACCCGCATTGTCTTGAATTTCTTGAGAATGCTGAAATCTTCCGATTAATGCAAACGTTTTAGTAACAATACCAAGGATTTTTTTATCTATGGGTTAATTTTTGACACGATTTGCAACTAGCATAGATCTTTTAGGTCTTTGCAGCTTACTTTGGATTTTGTAGGGTGCCAATGATTTTCTCCAAAGTTTTTGAAAATGCTAATCACTATGGAAGTTGTTCTCTTGAATTCGGGTTCTACAGAATTGGTCTGAATGTTTTAGTATACATATGGGATTTTAAAAGCAATAAAATCTCAGCTTTTACCAACGGATTCTATCAGTACGAAGCTGCAAGCGTACGTGTAGGTAGCTGAACAATATTAAGGCTATACAGAAAAACATTGCGATGAAGCAGAGATGAACCATAGTAGAAACAGAATTATCAATCACTGTTACTTCCGACTGAGTTAATAAAGAGAATGGTGTTTACTTTTTAGAAGTCAAACCTCGAACTTCGTTGCATGATAATTTATCCAGCAGCGATGAACTGCCACTCAGCGGTGGTATTGCAAAGACAGGACATATAACATGAAAAATATTTGAAAATGACACTCAGTGCTGCGATTCGGAAGTGAATTCGAATAGACACCTCCGATTCGATTCGTTTTCGGTCTCTGATAAAGACATTGATGAAAAACTGAATATCGAAAGTATCATTGGTGAAATCAAAACGTCAAATAAGTTTTAGAAATTAATCTATTTGATTGTCTTCCCTAACAAATATTTATTTATTTATTTATTTTTATTTTCATTTTGTATATATATATATTGACAAATAAAAACTTTGAACCAGAATGAATTCAAAACTATTCACCACAGACAAAGAATGTCATTAAATAAGATCCAAAAAATTTGGTCCCCCCCCCAAACAAAAACCCTGGTTGCGTGCCTGATCGAATAGAAAAAAAGTAGGTGAATCAAAAGAATTTTCACAGAAAATAAACTATTTACATTGATTGATTCAAACTATATTAATTCGCAGCACCATAACGGAAGTCTATTTGATTTAAATCAGCAAATGAATTCCGTGGAGAATCACTTTTCATTGCTCTTAATTGTCTTAATCTGTTTTCTTCAAGTCGATCATACGGATCAACGTTTGCAGCGGGATGTAGAATTTCAATGAGTGGCGTGCCTACTCTGTATTGACTACGTTTATTTTCATCCAAGTGTTCTTGTCGAGCAATAAAATACAAAACAATTGCCCAAACACCTTCCAATCCATTAAAAACAACAAAAAGCCATCCGAGGACTTGAGCAGATGCCGAATCAACATTTACTAATATGATGCCGAAAATCCAACCAAGACCTTGAGTGAAACAAGACGTTAATAATACAATTACACATTCTTTCATTCGTTGTTTTACACGACACTCTAAAAGTTGTTGTTCATTAAGAGATGGCGGATCGTTTTCATTGATACGAGCGCTTAAATTCATTTTCTGCATATGATAAATCATATGTTTAGCAACGCAAATACACAAAATTATCGTTGTAACAAGAAAAATAACTAACGGTATGGTTAAAAAGTAATGAATCACATTTCGAGTGAACCAACAAAGTTTACCGGCGAATACTTGAGATATTTGATTCGATGGATTAGAATTAAGACCACTGGCGATGGCCATGCATATGAACGCAACAATAAGTGAAATACAATTGGTAATGGCAAACGTATTAAGTGTTGGTATTGGGAATGGTTTGACATAACGACGATAATTATAATAACCACAACTCGTTTTCACACCAAACATCAAAATAATAAGAAAGTAAACAACAAACATTAAATTGTATTCACTTGCTAAACATGGAACATTAAATTGTGATGAATTTTGAGATGCAGCAGCTAGTCGAGAATTCGGTTGATATAAGTGAACGTCATTTTCTTGTAAAATTTTTCCTGTACCAGACGGAGGATTTACAACTGTTGAATTCGCTTGTGAAAATCTTGAGTAAACAGTCTGACCAAGTGCAATAAAAAAGATAAAAAGAACCATTGTAACTGCACATGATGCCAATGGAAGTAATAATCGTAGTTGAATGTATACTTGTGAGTTAATTACTTGCATAATAACACTATGAATAATAACCCCAACAAAACAAACGATTGAAACAATTTGAAATACTGTGGATGCGATATCTTGAGCGTCCATTGTAACTTGTGATAGGCCGTTCGAAGACGCCGGTAACCATATGAGAGCAAAAGATGTTAAATGATAACATGTACATTCGTATCGATTGAAAAGTGCATTATACGTAGGTATGGTACAACCATAATCATTCCATTGTGAACTATTGGAATCAAAATATGAACATAAATATTGGACATTGTCACCTGATTGATGTGGTTTTAAAACTTGAAAAAATAAATAAATAGTTATACCAGAACGGTTAGCATGTATGCCCTCTATCGTAGCAAAAACAATTGATGATGCAATTGTTCTATTACTAGTATTATCGAAATTTTGAAATGGAGTCGGATCATTTATAATAAACATATTAAACGATGTAGCATTTGCTAAGGAATTAAGACTAACATAACCAGCAGCTGTCACAGTTGAATGAGTCACAACACTATTTGTATTGATAGTATCAACAATTGCACCGCCAACTCTACTTTGAAATGAAGCACCTATTATTGTTATTATATCAGGTCCCAGATTAGGTTTTGTCAAGATGACGAATGTATCATTAGAATTAACTGAATAATTAGAATTGTTCAAATTCAAATTACCAAGAACTTGATCGAGTTGATTTATTGTTAAGGTAATATTAGAATTTGAAGATAAGTTCGAATTCGTAATTGAACTCACATAATTTGAGAGAGCAGTGGCTTTATCAGTAGAATTAGAAGTATTACTGGTAATTATGTTGTAGGAAATACTCTATACGAAAAGAAAAACCTTACAGTCATTTGAACAATAATACAAGCGAAACAGTATTTCCTACTTGTAAATATTCTCGAGTAACACAACTACCGTTATATAATATGTGAGTTAGATTTTGACAGACATTAAGAGGCCAAAAAGTAATTGTCGTAGGTGAAATGGTCGTTGCAGACGTATTAGTTACATTAGGGACGACTTATAAATGAAACATAGATAAGAGAATGAAAACTAATTTTGGAGAAAAAAAATTAGAATTACTAGAAGTTATGCTTGTTATTATGTAAATACCACTGGTACTTGAATTAGAACTGAAGCTTGTCATCAGACTCGTTTGAACAGCCGCTGTTGTCATGGTAACTTTTAGGAAAAGAAGAAAATTAGAAAAAGTAACTAGTGTAAGTGAAGTTAGTTATAGTATATGTACCGTTAGTTAATAGGCTTGTAGTGTAACTTGTTTGAATCGTTGATAAATTAGCTGCAATCGACGCATCTTAGTAAGAACGAAAAACTCGAAGTAAAATAGATGATAAGAAATTCATCATACTCGATAAACCGAAATTAGTTATTATATATATTTGACTTGAATTCGCTTGATTAAATGGTAGGGCATTCATCATTAATAAACTAGCTGCAATAGAAAAATAAAGATACTTATTGATAGTAAGAACATTGTTTGATTATCATTGTGATAGTTGATTTTGAAACTTTATGTTTCAAACCATCGAGTCAAAAGAATCGTGGCTAGTGATTCAGTTACAATGATTAATAAATAAAATCCATCGTGTAGCCTTTTGATTTTAGACGACTATCATTTTAGTTTTTCCAATGGAAAACGTTCTCGTTTCGTCCGCAAAATACAGAAAAACAAACAAACGATCCTATCGTCTTGATACAGAAATTTTGTTCTTTACTAATGAAACTACAATAGCATGTGTGCATTTATAGGGAGTATACTAACTGAGTGGTTGAAGTTGGGCGTTTTCTATTTTTTGTTGACTCTTTCCAAGTACATTTTTTCGTAGGTTTTGTTTGCTTGGGTACTGCAATCATTATCATTTTCAAAGTAAAACAACATATTTCATACACTAAATGATTCACCGTCAAAAAAAATATGAATATAAATTTCATATCAACTCTAAAACTATTATTCAAATTTTTCAGTGTCATGATTTCTACAACGTTTTTCTATTGATTTTCGTTTGTGACGTACTGAATGTTAACGTTACACCACTTACTTTTCCGGGTTTTGTGGAGAATGGATAGTCAGAAAATTTCGAAACTAACAGCAGATAGATCTTTATGAGTAGAGTAAAATGTTGTCATTGACTCAAAGTTCCGAAAAGCTGTTTTTGATAAGATATTCCAATCACAATGACCCTACTTTTTGCCCGCTTTCTCCGATATACTATGTCCGATCGAGTTAAAAACATTTTTACAAATATTAGACACTATTTGAGAAGGATACGTTTTTTTTCTTCTACAAATCAATAGAAGATATTTCAAAGTACATACATCAAGGCTTTAATAAATCTACAGATCAGTCTAAGCAAGTAGATGTTATTTAATAAATTGGCATTCTTAAAGTAATACTGAGTTTCCAATTCAAATATGAATCCATAACACAATTAGGTATGGAAGGTAAGGTGCATAGATTTGAAGAAAGAGACGATCCAATGATACGTTATCTATTGTAAGAAAGGTTTTCAATCATAGATGATGATATTCTTTTCCTTCGATATTATACCTAAACACGCAATTTCTTCTCTAAAATCTCATCAATAGTAAAACCACACATGCGAAGTCATCAATGGAGAAAATTGTCTATTGTATCAATCTAGTATTTACGAAATAGTAAATTCAATAGTTCCATGATAGAGTACTTACTCGTAGAAGTATCTGTAACCATCGTTGCAGCATTTTGAGCTCGCTTAATTCTATGCCGATTATGATAACGTTTGATCATATCTTCATAATTAATCACTTTTGATACAAACATATCAGAATCATCACTGTCAGATTCTGAATCAACATTCGAGTATGTTGTTAATATATAAGTACTGAAGATGAACAAATAGATTAACAAATGCACACGAATAGCATTCATCATGATAATTGTCTTGGTAAAATATCTGGACAAAAAAAAATTCAAAAAAATATTTTCAATATTAACAAATTTCAAATAAAAACTTAATTTTTAATTGAAAAAAATCTATAGATGCCAGAATAAAAAATAAATTTCTATTCGATAATGCTTAAAATCGATGAAGCTATCGAATAATATTTAGAAACAAAAGACACCCAATTTACCTTTAAATACAAAAATTTCAATATAGAAAAACTTAAGAGTAGTATGATTTTTCGCTTTTATTTCCAACTGGAAAAATCACAGGTAATGCAAACAAGAAAAATAAAGATTTTACCCTTATGAAAAATTTATAAATAACTATAGACGATTTACAGGTAAGTGTAAATAAGTAAGAAAAATCTCGATAGAAATAAATAAAAAGAAGCTGACCTATTGATTACGTTCTTGTAATGAAATCAAGTCAACATCATTCGACAAAAACAATCGAAAAACTCACATAAATATCCTTTCGAATTTAAACAATCAAAACAAAAGAAATTCGCATTACGGAAGAAAAAACGAACTGTGTTTATTATAGAAAGACTGTGCTATTGTAAAAATCGACTTTTTCTTTTCTTCCTTTTATGATTCATTGAAACTGAAACATAATCTTTCGCAGTGGAGGATCCAGGATTTTGGAAGGGGGTGCGATCGTTTCGGTGCACCTCCACTAAATCCGTCACTGATCTTTCCAAGATTCAAGTTTTACTATAGAACATCTCAAACAAAGATGTATTTTACATTCTATAATATCAGTGAAAACATGAAAAACTCGTATGATTTCATAAGAATGTATAATACCTACTTCGTTGAAATCGCGTCAAAACATTGGAGACGTTGTTTTTTCTTTGATTAGTACAGTAATATTATTTCAATGTGACAGTACTTTATAAGACTTCTATGCCGCATAGGTTATTTTCGTTCTGCTGTTTCTGTTCCGTTTTTCTCTCTCTTACAAGAGCATTATTCAAAAAATAAGAACAATTATCAAGTTTATATTTTCCTTTCTTTTCTTTTAAAAATATTTTATTTTTCTCTCATTTGTCTTGTGTTTTTACTTAACCAAAGAAAAGAATCGCGTGGAAAACTTTAACTTAATCAAAATAGAATACTCGAATAAAAATGAATGTTGACGTCATGTATCCATAAGTGACACAATGTAAATGAATAGAATATTGAAATTTAAGATATAGTTTTTGAAAACTATTCTAACAATTATGAATAAAAAAACGAAATAATTTCAAATTAAATATTTCAATGTAATTTGACTTTTCAATAGAATCATTGAAATTTTAAATATGAAAATAAATTATCAATTAGATATAAGTAAAATATTATCTCAATACTGTTTAATGATTCGTTGTCAAGTCATAAAATATGTATAAAAATCATTTCTACGAAGATAAATATCATTAGAGTTTGCAAACAAAATAATATTATTCTATCGATT
>OENT01002435.1:0-22352 GCA_900239685.1 Rotaria macrura
TTTGACTAGTAAACGCGTTTTATCGAATTTTTTTCCTTCAATTCTCAGGGTCAACGCGTTTAAATGACGGTTTCGGAGTTGCACGTCTGCGTGGGCAGTACATACAATGAATTGATATTCTAGAAGAAATTCTAAACAAATATTCTGACAGAAATGAGAATTAAAATATCGAATTCACAAACAGTAAAGAATAACTGTGATACTACAAGGTTTTTTTAATAATGAAGTGGATAAATAAAATTTTTTACTAGAGCTGAAACGTATTAATGGTTGGTGTATAGCGATAATGTAGCTGCTGAAATCTGTAATTTGCCAGAAATAGTGAAAAAAATTTCGCAGAAACAAAATTTACTTCTTGTATTTTTGTGGCGGGGCTAGCCCCTCATAGCCCCCCACCTCCTCCCCCGCCCTAATCGGAACCCCTGGTTGCCATGAGTAAACGATGATCTCAAATGGACGTAAAGTGATAATGGAATCCGTGAAGGATTTTCGATTGGAATGAGATGATCTACAGAGCCCAATCAATGTTAAGTTGATGTTGGCGAGCTGGGTATAACATGAATGCTGTTTTCACACATAGCGGTTTCGGATTCAAAATGCCTCACAAGTCAATTTTAAAGATCTTTCGCCCTTAACTTAAGGGTTCAAGATTCCATTAAGTCATCGAGTTGTGGAGTCTAACATGTGTGCTTTCATTGTATGCACAGAATTAGGATAAAAGAAGAAGTATCTTCAAATGCCTTCTTTTGAAATATTGAAAAATGTTGTGACAGTTTTTGAGAGTTGTTGTAATTTTGCACGTATTTTACCCAAGGTCGGCGTTGAAAACTTTCTAGGTAGCTTAGAAAACATAAACAAGGATGTCTTCTTTGGCGGCTAGTGTTTATCAAAGTCGATGTGTGGTATATCGTTTGTTCTGTAATAGATACAATGATCGCATTTGGTATCCGATTGAAGTATCTAGAACTGAATGGAAAACAGCTGCATCTAGATCGTTCCCTGTATGGACGTAGAAGTCATCTTATGCATGGTAGGAACTACTGTAGGAAATGGGGATGTATCCACGATGAAACCCCGGCGATTGGAGTTACCAAAAAGTGAGCCAGCACCGATTCACGAATACCGCTTCCGGAATTCGCTAAGAAATGGCTGGATTCAGCCGTTTTCCGCCGCATGCGTTTAGCCTGAGTAACTGAAAAAATCAGATGTTTTGCTAATGCATACGATTGTCAAAAAACAAACAACTTTTTCAATGGTTGGATACTTTTAAGAGTATATATTACATTTTCACTGCCTATTGTTTTTAGTATTCTTCATGCAGCTAACTACAGAATATCGACAAAATTGATATATTCGCAGTAAGATTATAACAGACAAGTAGACATTCACAGCTTTGATTCATCTTCGAATGAAAATAACTATCAAAATCTATGAAGAAAAGATTAATATTCAGTATATTTCATTGCTTTATATTGTTATTTCAAAGACTCAGAACAATTTTTTATTACAGTGTCACATGAAGCAGATTAAGATGTTCGACGAAAGGCTCGCATCCACCTTTTTATTGTTTTGTTGAATTCACTTCTGTAAGTTTTTGATGGTAAAACAAATACAAACAGTGTCAAAGTGGCTGGCACGAAGGACATAAAATAGCCAATCAGATACAACCAAGGTTGACGCGGTGATCTCATACATCCTATGCTGAATGAAATAATAAGACGTGGCAAACCTAATAAAAGCAGAATAATAGGAGCTATAATAATGTGTTTGTGTTGTTTAAGTTTCATTTGAAAATGTTGTGTAAATGATTGTTTTGATTCTACTTTAAATCGACTACGAGCTGCTACTATAATGAGTGCTATAGCACATATTAAATTGATTGAAAAAGGAACAAAAAAATGAAAAACAGTGATAAATGTGTTGTATCTAACTACTCTAGATGAATATTGAGATAAACACCATATTCGTTGTTGATCTCCATCTAAATCATCAATCAATCGATAATGAAGTGGTTCATGAATATATGTGAATAGGATTACAATAATAACAACGAAAATCACTCGTTTAGCTATTATCATACTCTTATTTTTGTTAAATGACACGCCTTTGATAACATTAAACATTCTTTCAATAGCTACACATGCATTAAGCCATTCACTCGATGCTAAACAAGATTTAAGAAGTATTTCAATTGAAACACAATTAGCAAAGAGTATTGATCTATTTGTTATGTAAGACATTTGCGAAAGAACAAGTTGCCACAATTTAATTGTTAATAAAATNCATAATTGTAGCAATAATAATGCTGAATTTGACAATAAACGGTTGTCGATTAAGGGGAACGCTTGGTTTTATATGATATCCAAGAATTGGATCGAGTGAAAAAATGAAACCTTTTGTCGAAAACTGGCATTGTCTTCCGTAATAGCAGTCACTGCAGATACAAAGAAATGTATTTGGACAGGTTTCATTGTCAAGAAAACATCGGCCATCATTATAACACAGGCTTTTCCCGCTGCAATCATATTTTATCATATTATTGAATCGGAAACAATTAGAAAAACGATCACTATCACATATACACATGTGGTATTCATCATAAAAGCACATTAATTGATAATCTTGGCGACATAAAAGTGGATAATACTTCACCCGACGTAGGTATTGATAAAGACGAAAAGTATCATTCAAAAGATCAAGAATCGGATAACAACGATGTTTTGGTAATACTTGAGTATGAATATATTCTGATGGTATGAATATTTCTCTCAATACAGCTAGATAGTAATCACCATCAGGTATTTGTATAAAAAGAATGTTAAATGGTTGTTGTACATTAATATTCATAGTATTGTAACCAAAGGCAATCTTCTTTAGTGTAATTTTTCGTTGATGTTGCGTGAATCTGTCTAATGCTATTACATAATGTAACATGAATGATGAACTTATGGTTAGTATTGTCTCATCGATGCGAATTTCAATTTGATTGCTTTTATTTTGGCATCGTTCACCTTGATAGCCTTCTTTACAAACACAGATAAATCTATGTAAACTAATACGATCATCAATAGGTATACAAAATCCATTGTGTTGACATGGATTGTTCACTGATTGACATATCGACCTTTTCAAATAACAACGTGAGCCAAACTTGTTCAAAGGACACACACATATAGACGGAGCAAGGCAGAATGAGTCATTTGAACATTGACATTGATGTGTAATATTACAGAAATTACCAAAATATCCTTGATCACATCGACAAAAAACAGCTTTGTCCACATTTGAATATTTCATACATCGACCATGTTTTCCACATGGCAGTGTACATAGGTTCTTTTCTCGTACTTCAGGAATGATTAACTTAGTTGCTATTCGATTAACGGGTAGAAACTGAAACGGAATTGGCACATACCAACTCGTCCAATAATCTAATGTTGATTTGTCAAAGAGATCAATACGAATGGAATAATTCAGTGATGAATATTTAGGCCGATGTGGATAAAGTAGATAGATATTAAATTTTTTACTACAATCATTAGTAGGCATATATGTTATTTGTTCATAATTTGGTGTAATACCCCCTTGTTCATCAATGAGTATGATAACTACTTGAAAAATAACTGGAAGAGAACTAGCACTTTCTGTTCTAAACTGTAAAGTCAAACTAACACGTTGGCTTTGCCATTGACATTGAGAACCAAAATAATTCGGTGGACAGAAACATACTTTCTTTTGATGTATACCATTAAATACAGCGAGAACACCATAATGACAATGCCACGCGAATGCAACATCTATCGTAGGTATATCCCTTTTCTTTTCATTATTATCAAGAAAATTTTGAACAGAATTTGCCGATGTTGTTGGCGGAAAATAGCCAAGTCTTGAAGGAGCCAAGCAGCAATCTTTGAGAGCAAATTCCATGTTCACTTTAGGTAGAAAACGACATAAGTATGCATTGTCATTAGCGACATCAAAGATATTACTACCAAAAAAGACGCTGATGTTGCGTATTTGATTTCTAAGGCATACATCTTCTTGTACATTCCCTTTTTGTGAATGACGATTGCAAATGTTATCTTCAGTTATACATTTTGAGTTATTAAATGAGTAGTAAGATCTACTCGTAATGTCGTTTGTTCCATTGTAGTAATAGAGTTTTTCTATAATTTCTTTATTTGTACAATTGTCTCTACGCTTATGAAACATGTGAACTAATGGTAAACAATAAGTTAAATTTAAAGGTGTATCTTCGCATTGAAATTCGTTCCATGAGCAATCAACATGTGGACAATTAAGTTCATCGATACCATTAAGACAATCCCAATGTAGATTACAATGCGAGTATGCATTATCACATGGCCACCAATCACAGTTTGTTTCATCAGTTTCTGTTATGTCTTTATTTCTCTTATTCTCTTTCTCATTCTCATCTGATATCACCGAGACAGCAACGTGATGGTATGACTACAGAACGGAACAAAAGAGTAACCTCCTCTCGCATGGAATCGAACCATGCACCTCCTGCTTTCCGGGCAGACGTATTAACCACTGTACTAGAAAGGAGTGTGTATCATTCGTTCCGTCTTATGGCAGAAGGGGAACACTTCTGACATAACACCTCACCATCATACGAGATTGATGTGTGAGTGCTGTGTGTTGCTTCCCGGCTAGTGCACCATTGTTATGTCTTTATTTCTCTTATTCTCTTTCTCATTCTCATCTGATATCACCGAGACAGCAACGTGATGGTATGACTACAGAACGGAACAAAAGAGTAACCTCCTCTCGCATGGAATCGAACCATGCACCTCCTGCTTTCCGGGCAGACGTATTAACCACTGTACTAGAAAGGAGTGTGTATCATTCGTTCCGTCTTATGGCAGAAGGGGAACACTTCTGACATAACACCTCACCATCATACGAGATTGATGTGTGAGTGCTGTGTGTTGCTTCCCGGCTAGTGCACCATTGTTATGTCTTTATTTCTCTTATTCTCTTTCTCATTCTCATCTGATATCACCGAGACAGCAACGTGATGGTATGACTACAGAACGGAACAAAAGAGTAACCTCCTCTCGCATGGAATCGAACCATGCACCTCCTGCTTTCCGGGCAGACGTATTAACCACTGTACTAGAAAGGAGTGTGTATCATTCGTTCCGTCTTATGGCAGAAGGGGAACACTTCTGACATAACAGTTTCATTTCCGTTTAAGTATTTAACACCATCACATATTTTTGAAAACGATCCACGTTTCAAGATGTCATATGAATTCTTATTTATCTCATCCTCTCCTTGTGGACAATCAACGTTTCCATTAAAACTCGCTACAGGCAACAAGCACTGGGTTGGATCTGTCGTACAATGAAATCGGTTTGAGACGTTCAGAGTGCATGCAGGAAATAATTCATCCTCATTATAATAACAATCGCTGAATCCATCAACAACGCGATTGTATGATATGCATTTTAATGATTCATTACAATGAAAATAAGATGAATTTGCACATGAAATTTCATTACTCATAGTCGAACATTCATGAGAGAGATGGTTGAACTCCATATTCAATGTACCAAAATCTTTTATTGGATACGTTTCAATCAGATCAAAAGTTCGACAGCATGCGAGACCATCGATTACTTTAACTGGGACTATTCTAGATAATAATGCAGAACATTGCTGTGCATCAAAACAGACGAAGTCAGGCAGAATATTGATTTTAACTTCATTAATTGATCGATTAGTAAAATAAACAAATTGAAAATATCCATATATAACTGGATATTCAGGTAAAATTAGCCATTCGTACGAACAATAGTTGGCAAGAAGTGTCCAATCTTTGTCCACAGTAAAATTAAAACATTCATTCTCCGGAAACTCATTAAACAGCGGATTGTAATCTAGATAAACGTGCAATTACACAACCAACGTTATAACACTGTAAAAAAATAAGAGTTCTACCGAACCCCCCAAAAAGGTTCGGTAGAGGAAAACAAAGCTTGCAAGTGTGTTGAAAGTTCCAAACAAAAGAATAAAAAAATGTACGGAACCTTTAAAGGATTTGACCATGTGCCCGCAATCAGATCCTTTTTTCTTCGAAACCTTTTTCAGTTCAGTAGAGCAAAGAAAAGGTTTCGTAGCAAATACGAAACTCGAAAATTTTCGTAGTAAACCTCGTGGTGTCGTACTGGGTTTCGCATAAAACCATTATATTTACGACGAAAATTTTTGAGTTTCGTATTTGCTACGAAACCTTTTCTTTGCTCTACTGAACTGAAAAAGGTTTCGAAAAAAAAAGGATCTGATTGCGGGCACACGGTCAAATCCTTTAAAGGTTCCGTACATTTTTTTATTCTTTTGTTTGGAACTTTCAACACATTTGCAAGCTTTGTTTTCCTCTACCGAACCTTTTTGGGGGTTCGGTAAAACTCTTATTTTTTAGAGTGAATATAAGAGGAAGCAAGAAAATATCGTGATTTACAGAACTGAAGAAAAAAGGGCATGCTAGCGCAGTCTCGTTGAGGCTGACTTGTGAAACTCACATATATTCTGCAGTTTCATTGAACTAACACGAAACACGAAAACTGCAAAATCAAGAATTTTATTTTATTTTTCAGACGGGCGCCCATATTTTCATTGTTGCCATGTGCTCGCTGGTAATTTATGATATTCTTAGGTCTTGTTTTTCATTTAACATTTTTGTTATTATAAGCTTATCTGTAAGTGGGAGCATGAGGGGCGACAAAAATTGAACTTCAAAATTTCACTCACTATGTCCTGCGAAAACACATGTGAGTTCCGCAGAAAGTATATTCATGATTGACATTTCAACAGGAAACATGCAAGTAAACTCATTTTTTAGTGACCTGACTTTTTGAAAATAAAACACGTGCATTCCGGGATCGTTAACCTTGCGAAACCTGGGGTTTTAGTTTCAGTGGATGTTTTCTTATCTTAGATACATCCTGAAAAATTAACCACTGCAGATCATTATTCAAAGAAATTATCACCAACAAGAATTAGCGCTAGCGGTGGGAAACAAAAAAAAGAAGACATGGACTTCCAGCTCACACATTTTTATTTCAAAAGTATCTCCAAATTGAAACAACATTTTAAAAAGCTGAATAGTATACTGTGGTAATAAATCGTGAGGCTTCGAAATCCCAATCCAGAGTTTTTTTTCTGACTCATCTTTAGAATTCGATCGAAAAACAATTATTTGGAAAAACACTAAAAATCGATCAGAAAAGTACTTTTTAATCACGAGTTAACTTAAATTCACTTTAAAAGCTTCACTTATAAGTAGTTTTGTTAATTTGCCTGCAATAAAGTAAAAACTACTTTCGGAAGAACTAAAAAGAACCGTTAAAAGTATGTTATAAAAGAAAGTATTGAAAAGTGCTATTGAAAGTATCAAAAGTGCCTAAAATATACTTCGCTAGGTACAGAGTATTTTTAAATATTGTTGAAAGTAAAAAAACTACGTTTGAAAATGAAAAATAGTGGGAGAAGTGGATCTGTTTTACTTTCTTAATATGGAAAGTATTCGGTAATATGTTTTTTATCCCTTCTTGTTTACATGAAAGAACCACGTGAATCATCTATACACGAATTTATAGTTGTATCTCTCGCGATACGATATATTTTCGTCTTCCAACGGATATTTTCATGCAAAAGCTATACTAACCATGTTCTAATATGCCTTATATTACAGATCCTTAAAGAAGTAACACAATTGTAAATTTTCGTAACCAGAAAACAGCAGCCTTTTGAAAGTATTTGTGCTAGAAGGGGGATTATCCAACATCCATGTAGAATGAAATCCACCGGAAAAGCGTTTCAATGGAATAAAACTTGAATATATGGATTTTCCTGCAGTTTCGGATGCTCAAAAACCTGTCCGTTTCGATCGGCCTTTATACATGCATAAAGTGTTGAGACAACTCTATAAATTTACAAAGAACTCAACACCATGTGCTACATAGACGTTATGAGTATAGGCTTGTATAGATCTGTATTGTCTTGTAAATCTTTCTAGGATCAATCTCCTTCGTTGTTGCTCACTATTGAAATGCATTACGATCATTGCAACTATTAATTGTTGTGATAATTATAAATTACATTTAGAAACTCTCAAACTCGCATGGAGTTTTTAAAAGCTAGGCAAATACGTTTCTGAAGTGGAAAGCTAAAACATTATAATTTAAATTTCAAACCTTTAGCCATTGCACACTACTGTTTTAAAAACGATAAGAACACTTGACTGGTCTCATGCATTAAATTGATATGCACTTATTCTTACTTACAAGAGCTTCGACCGGAAATTAATGAACATCGAAATACTTGTCGACATTGAATATCTATAATGTGATCCAATGAAGTAAGCATGGTTTTAGTCATTTCGAGATCTCTTAAGTTGGGACAAGATATCGAATTAGATGGCATATCAGAAGTTGACAAAAAATTACCATCACCACACGGAAAAGCACGAGGATATCGATTACTACGCTCTTGACATTGAAATGTGACAATTGCACCGCAAGCAGAATCTTTGAAAGAAGAAAATATGAAAGATTTTTCTTTCTCATCACTACCATCGAGACAGTCATCCGTTAAGTAGCTGTCTTGAGCAAATATCAATGGAATACATTGACCACCATAATGACATCGATATTCATCATCGGTACATGTTGTCATTTCTAATGTTTCACACCATTTTTCATCTTCGCCACTCATACAATCAACTTTACCATTACATATTTGCCGCCAATCGAGACATAAAGACCATGGTCCACGATCACAGTCAGTTAGAAAGCCATAACACGTAGTTACATTTAAAAGAAGGCGCAACTTGTGCCGACTATTCACAAAGGATTGAACAATTTCATCAAATGACAAAGATAAGTTGTAGGCGAACCGATATTGACATTTCGATCCGAACCATGACGATGAACAGTTATAGAATGATCCTGAACTTTGATTATTAATTTCATACTGTTCAACAAGGTCAATGGGCGCTGACCAATTAAGAAGTTGTTCACTTGTTACATTTTGTTCCCTCAATTCTTTAAAAGTAATCTTGTTTGCTATATTTTCATCCAATCTATCAGATATTTCTTCGTCTTTTTCATCATTATCAAGTCGTCGACAATAGGGCGTCAACTGATTGGTTATAGCGTAAGACGAATGTTCATTTAATCTGCTTTCGATTGCTAGAGTGTACAGACAATCAAATGTCAGATACGAACGCTGACGAATATCGGAATAATATAATGAATATTGACTATTCACTGTATTATATAGAGCCAGAAGTATTATTATAGCTGTAATCAACATTCTTTGAAAATTTGTACGAAAAGTGATAATTATCAACACTTCTACTATTCTAAAATGCATAAATGAACAAAATAATTCTTTTTTTCTATTTTATAGAAATATGCTAATTGAAGCAAATCATTATGTGTCTGTTCCTTTTCTGGTAATCAAAAGCAGACAGAAATTCTGTTTCAATATTAATAAAAATCGACGTCTATCGATTAATGGGAGAGACTAACTTCTTACTATAGACATAACAGAATACAATTTCTTCGATTCTTGGTTTTTCATTGATAATATCGCCCTTGATGTTTCCTCTGTAATCTACCATATCAATGACGTGTGTTTTCTCATGTTAGCTACTAAATTTAGGAAGCACAACGATCACAATGCCAAACGGAAAACTGATGTTATATGTAGTTTATTCTATGCAAATTTTTCGTAAGATGATGATTATCTATCATTTTAAAGGTACTTCATGAATTAGTTATGGATTCGTAACATCAACGAATGTGATTACTAGTCAATCGATCTATTTGGAAAAAATTCTCAATACACAAAAATAATTCTGGATTTCGATTTTCTCATGATTGCCTTCAGTTCTTAAACAGTCCATAATGGAATCTATTTCTTTCACACATTATGCTCGAGCGAGTTGGAACTTTTACATACAAGTGTTAGACACTTTTTGGAGTATCTGCTATTTTTTATTTTGAAAAATATTGCTCTAATGATTGGTCGCTAAATTTTACAACAATACTGTTCCAGTAAAAATCATTAGTCTCGCGCCTGAATCTAAAAGACTTTGGTTCCACGGCTAAGTCATAATTTAGAAATCCTGAACCTGACGAACTGTAGGCGTTTGAGCAACATTTGGCATATAAGCTAGTTGCCGAATAGACGAAATCGTTAAATCAATGTATTTCATAACCTCGAAGCTACCCATGTCGTTCGTTCCGGAGGCCGGATCCGGGCGGAAACTGGAAATTTCAAGGAAATACCTCGGATTAGCCAGGAACCTACGGGAACTATGGCAAGTTCCGCCAGGATCCAACCGGAAAATACAATAATCCGGTAAAGAAGCATCGGAAAAGAGTCGGAAACCACCGTATTCCGATAAAATTATTTCTGCTATGGGAATCAGGCCTTCGCTTGAAAAACAATTACATCGCATATTAAATTCTCATTTATACCGTTCTTTGATATCCAAATCATCATTTTACAAAAAAAGGACCTTTAAAGGTCTTTTTTTTCTAATTCCTTCCTTTTAAGGACGATTTCCATCACCGAGATAGTTTACCGTATTTTGATGGGGTCGCTTGAAAAGTTGAGGTTTGTTACTTACTTTGTTATTGGTTTCAGAGCATTAATTATTATTTGAAATTTTTTGATAAAATTTGAAATGAAAGGTCCTTAAGAGACTTTACAAGCGTCACTTACCTTGATTGATGACTCAGGAAAGTCTCAAAACGCTGGTGCTTAACATGTGTGGTGTTCTTACACATATCGTTTTCGGTTTGTTAAAGTCTAAAAATCTGATTTTTAGGTCTTAAGACTGAAAATTCCCGTTTTTGTGACAAAAGCGAGTTTGGAGGGAAATGTATAATGTTTTAATAGAATTTTATTTGTTCCCAGGGTATGTTCTGATGTTGTTTTAGGCTTTTTTAAAAAAGAAGTAAAAGCTGGATTCAAAATTCGGAGACTTTACTTAGTAATTGTGAGTATTTAGCGCTGTTTGGGAAACGGCCAGATGAGTTTTCGGGAGCTTAGCGGAAACGGTCAGATCTGAGCCGTGTTCTCTCCGGATGGAAAAAGCAATTTTTCCGTTATCGGCACCCGGTCCGGAAGTGTTCGGATCTGGACCGTATGTGGTCCGGGCTTGGAAACGGTATTTTCCGACAACGGATCCCGTATAGGAAACGGGAACCGTATCCGTGGATACTCTCCGGTGCCTGGAATTGCCGGGAAGTAAGCCAGATCCGGAGGCCGGAACCGATTTCGGAAACCCGCTTCCGGAATTCATCGGAATAACACGGGAACCGGCCGGTTCCCGCCGTACGTCTCGGACCTGGGTACTATTCTATTTCGATTAGAAAATTTCAAAGAGTATCAGAGTACGATTCAGCTAGGTTCGGATCCTGATATGAAGGTTTGACTTCCAATGAACTCTACCAGAATCTGCGTCCAAGCTGTTGACCAGGACTGCTATTTAGCAAACTGCTATAACTGACCAAAGCAAACTTCTCTGTGTAGTATTAAAATTTTTGAAATCCAATAATAACATTCTGATTATTGGAGTATACATAAGCCAATCCATTTGGTTCTAGCAGCAAATGTTTCGACCAAACATCAATTGAATGTTGGGGGACTTACGTTTACTGAGAGAAGAACATTTTTAGATAGAAGCAATCGAGTAGTAAATTTTTCTATCGTGTTATTTCATAAATTCATAATCACTTATGAATGTTCTTCTTGGTTTCACATCTGCCACAAATTCCCTCCATTTTGATTGTATGTGTTATCGTCTACCTTTCAATTTTATGTAAGACTATGTATTGTTTTATTTAGGATGATTACATTTTTTCATAAGATCAAGCAAATTTTTTATGATCAATAGCATCAATCTGATTAAAGCCTGTATAGCATAAAAAACTATTATAATTCCTGTGTCTCGATTTTAATTTGCTAGTTTTTGCAAGAACTTATTATTATTTTATCTTCACAAAGACAAGTATCGCTTGTTATCATGATTCAATCGACCATCCACTAAATCTCATCTAACCATTATCTCTCAGCGTTCGATGAATTCTGTCCCAAGAACTCATGTCGAGCACTCATGCTCCTACAAGAAGAAAAATTTATTTTATACCCAGAACCATGGGGATTTTCAAAGTGACGAAATCTCCTTGTTTGCATTGAGAATTTTAAAATTTTAAGTATAAGAAACAACTCGCAGTCGATCATTGGTGGCCCTACTGGTCGCCACTTTTGACCGCTTGATGTTGCGTAGCCCCCTCCACCCGTCTCCAGGTAAAAGGTTATAGTCTTCTATTACGAAAATTTGCATCGCTCTTCCAAAAGTGGACCTTCTAGTGTGGTTCATTTTTTTCTAAGATTTACGTGAAAAACCTTTATGACGTTCGAACATCGTAAAACCACTTCCTTAACTGGGAAGCGTGATTTGAATTGACAAACCCTGAGTTTTTATTAAGAAAACCGATTTGTAGGTCAAAACACTCACAAAATTGACTGGACTTCTGAAAATTCTATGGCCTTCTATCATGCTTCGTGAAATTTTTCTTAGGAATGGCTTTCTAATATAGGGTTCCTATTTATTCTGGGAACAGTGAGGATTGGTGGAGTTTACGATACAGATATAGTTTTGATTCATTATCAATTTCCTTCTTCAATGCGTTGTCTGTAATACGAAAAGTATGAAAATGCATTTGACATTATTTCACACATAGCTAAAAGAAACCTATGAGATGAACGAGAAGGTCTTGCTGGAAAATAGAGAAAAGGAAGATAGCGAAAAAAATAGAAAGAGAAAAACGTCGAAAATTAAAATGAGCTAAAAGAAAAAGTTAGACGTGATCATTTCCATTCTTGTCACTCATGGTTTATGCTGTTTTATTGATTGAGAAAAGAATACTGATAGTGTATCTAGAAACATGTTATTTTTTTTTGTTTCCAATTAATTGTGATATCATGCTGTCTGGAAAGCTCGTGCAACTACCCTCCTACTACTAGCGTGAAGCATATGGTTTGCACCTTCGTGTAGAGCGTTCATTTTTAGGTTGGTATACCGCTTTTGACCTAATTGTTTCATTATCTTCTTGGGAAAAGGAACGAGTTTTCACGATGGGGTCTGCCTATGTTTCAGAGAGCGTATTCCAATGATAATTCAAATCCCATGGTCAATGAGATGTTTGCTTCAGAAATCAAGCTGCACACTTTCATAGGGTTCATAGAGGGCTGCAAGATACACTATTTGGGTTTAAATCTGGAGTGAGTTAAGATGTCAAAAATGGCTGTTTAGCTGTGATGTATCATGAAACCATGGTTACCCCACAAGTAAAGTGTGCATTTTTCTTGGAAATCTTTACATATCACTTCTAAATCTTGCTCGATTACCCAGAAAATTCAATCATGGAGAGGTTTGTCAGCTCTTTCTTCTAGTGGTCTCGAAATTTCAAAATTCTCTGATTCTGTGTAAAGGATTTTTACAGGGACACTCTGAAACATCTGAAAATTTTGAAAGAATATTTTTCGATCCTGATCATTACAGATTGTACTCCATATGAAATTGTAACTACGCTACAATTTTCACCTTTCAGCCTCTTCTGGGTAACGAGATACAAAAGTACCAAGTCACCGCCGCCACCACCATATCTTAAACATGAGCAGATCTACTCTTGAAAACTCCTTTCTTTTCCCAAGAAGCCAATAAAGCGATTAGGTCAAAAGTGGTGTACCACCCTAAAAATGAACGTTCTACACGATGGTGTAAACCACATGTTTCATGCTAGTATTAGGAGGGTAGTTGCACAAAATTTTCGGACAGTGTGACAATCCAATATTTTTTCGAGATTATTTTTTTATTACAACGAAATAAATAATTATCATAAATTATTAATGGATTACCTTTATTCGATGTAGCAAAAGATATCTCAAGTATCTGAATGTTAAATGAACTATTTTCAGAAGCTATATTTGAAATCATTTTCACGATATATCTATTTAATATTAACAAGTTTTCTCAATTTACTGGAAAAATAATGCACCATTCGATGAGTGACCAATACGAACAGAAATTATTGAATCTTGTAGCTACTTACTTTCAATTATCGGATCTTTCTCTTCGTTTTCATTTCGTCCATCATATCATAGTTTTGCTGTTTTCCCTTTCGCTGATTTCTACTAACCCCTAAAAGAACTCCTAAGGTTGATGGTTACCGAACAACGTAACTTTATTGTAAACTGCCATCTTTTGCATTTTATTCTATGATACAATGACTGTTTTCAAGTGATATTGAGGCGTTTTAACACGATGAGTATTAGAGTCATACAAGGGCACCATATTTTCTCCATATAGTCTAGTAAAAACTCCGTAATATTATCGGATTCTTCGACCTGGGTTTATTCTAAAGTGTGGTACGCCGAATATTTTATGAAAGATCGTGCGCAATGAAATTCTCCAACACACCTTGTATGCATGTAAACGAGGAGCAATAATATTATTTCTAACATTAGAAAAGGAAGTATGTTTCTTTGAAATTGAAAAGGCTTGTGCTCACTCGTCACTCTGAGAAAAAAGTCTTACTGTAACCTGGCAATATTGTGTCATTCGTCTCGTCGGTAGTAAATTCAATTCATGCTCTAATCTCCTCAAGAGTTAATTCGACGATTAAAACTGTCATTCCGAAATTCTCTTGTTTATCGTATCGTGTTACTATTTCTAGATCCTTTCGTTACACTTAACTTGTGACCTTCTTAGATAATTTATTGACAATATTCGATCAGAGGAAGCCACTATTCGTCGTTCCAAGAACTTATTCGAAAGAGTAACGAGTAACTGCTCCCAAGAAGTGTTACCTAGTAATTTAACGGATTGATAACAATAACTTCACATCACTATTCATAATTCAAGGAAAAAATTGGTCGGTCTAAACACTTCTACAGGTTAGTAGAGATTTGTACTTTATCGGTGTCCTATTCTCAGAATGTTTATTTCAAGTTAGTTTTCCGAAAAAGCATCAAGACTTTTTGCTTTTCTCAATCATTCTATAGAAGCATACTAGTTTTCATTGATGAACCATCAGTCATTGTTCACAAGAAATTTCATGACATTCAAGATTTTCTGGATAAGGCAATAGTGACCTGAATTGATTGAGTTTTCAGACAAGCAGTCATGATGCGTAGTTTCCCTAGAGTTTTAAAAACTGTCTCACTAGTCGCTGACAATACAATTCTTGCTACGGATTAATAGATGAAATATCAAGGGGGAAAAGCAGACTTCTGTACTTCTTGGTACTTCTTGGTACTTCTCAGTTCTTCTTGGTATTTCTGTCTACCTCGGCGATCATTTAAACCATTTTACTATTTTCAGTTAATATCAATGATGCTCTCATAACGCCATATGTTATTAGTTCTGATCAAATATCCGTGGAGACAAATACATAAAATCAAATTATATTGAAAACTGAAAGAGGTACAAGAATGCGAGAAAAACTTGGAATTTTGCAATAACTAATGTAGAGCATTAAAGAGACACTATTACATTTTTCAATAGATCTCCACCAAAGACTAACTATAGGGCTGTTCTCTAAAAGCTGTTGCTTATTCTGTGTTATCCGTTGATGAGATCAAACTATCGATTGATGAAAACAAAAACACTGAAAACGAGCCTGGTGATTGCTGATTTTTGGTCCCCTCTATATTTATATTCCGCCTACCATATTTGAAGAACCTTAAGCCTCCCCACTCAAAAACCAATGTCAGCTAAGATATGTCCAAATGACATGAACTTTACAGAAAACGTAGGATCTCTAGTGAAGTAGCTATTACAAAATTTTCAGCCCATTATCGTGATGTTTATGGGAGATATTGATCGCGCAAAGATCAACAATAGCTCATTAGGCTACTCGAATTTCTCGGTTCAAGTTTATGCTACATATGTAATTCTTTGTGTTTGAAAGAGTGTGTCGGGATTCAGGGCATCGCATTTCTGTTCTAAATTCTTATTCTCAAGCGAAAAGAAGAAATCATAGTTTCGATGACTAAAAAAACTCTGAAAAATGGAGAAGGGGACTTCTAGTGATGTTACCTTATGTGATAATAAAAAGTTTAACTTAAAAAGAAGGGGCTCTGTAGCGACTTGCATCTTGGCCTGTTTTCTTCAACAAAAAAAATATCAGCACAATCTCCATCGGATTATAACGTGAAACACGATATACCTGTTTTGCTAATTCACTTAATTTACAGTTTAGAACATCAACAAGAAAACAATTCTAATAAATTCCAACTAGACATTATTTATAATTGATTTCTGATAGGCCTCTGAACTCTGTCTATCACGATCTATAGGAGGACGAGGGTTTGCAAATTTCTACCCTATATACTTCACTACTTCTCTCAAATCGTGTTTCACAAAATTAAATTTGTAACATGAATCTGGTCACGGAAATTTGGGTTTTGCGTCCGATCTATCAGGAACTGAGAAAAAATGAAAAATATTTCCTGCTTTTACCAAAAACAGTTTATTTTGCGAGTATGGGATGAAAAACGTCTTAGAATATCTTTTGGGAAGTGGAGGCGGAGAGCAATACGTTTTTTCGCTAATGAAAGACCATATCGTAGGCTACCTCGCATGTATTTGTCTCAATTTCGAAGCTTCTGAAGAAAAACAACTGTTTCTTTTATAGCAGGAGGAGTTTGAACGGCACTAACTGTCGTTACCTGTGCTGTCATCTATTCATTTTTTATGTTGTCTCTTGCGCTGTGCTGCCACTTTCTTGCTATTGTGCTCTTCGCGAACGTTGTTGAAAGTCATTATTATATAGTTACTAAAAGAAGACATCCACTTTTTGAGCCGTGGGTGTGTTTTTATTGAGTCTTTGAATTTTGAAATTATATTCTAATCGCAGTGTGATAAATCTAAATTTTACATCCTTAAATTAGATTTCTTTGCATCTTCTACACTGTAAGAAAAAAATCTTAGAATAATAAACCCTACGAAAAGAGTTTATGCGAGTCCTAAACCCTTCACCGTATATCAATAAACCCTTTATTTCTTATTTGAGCTTCTCCAAACCCCTTAAAGGGTTAAGGAAGCTGTCAATAAACGATAAAAGGGTTTATTAATATACGGCGAAGTGTTTAGGGCTGGCATAAACCCTTTTCGTAGGGTTTATTATCCTAAGATTATATTTACAGTGTATAATAGAACTATCAAGAAGAATATTAATCAATTCTATTGATATTGTTTATCTGGCATTGAGCAAGCCGCATATAAAGGCATCTCAATGGGCTTAAATTCAAGCACAAATAGTTATCAAAAAAAAATCTACTCATCATTATTTATTTTTTGGTAGAACATTTATTGACAGACTATATTGCTAGAGGGAGAAGTGACAAAGTATACATCTTCCCAAATTTAGTTTGGTTTCTATTGAAAATACTTACGCTCTCTCAATTTTTGTGAATTTAGCTAAATTTTAATTAAAGTTGAGCATAAAGAAGCATTGTTCTTCAATCTAAATTTTCCAGTTTTACCTTTTCAAGTATTTGAAAACTATTTAATTTCACCTGACACTATTTACATAAAAAATCAGTAAGTCGGTTGTTAATAGTTAAACCTCTTGGGTTTTCCAATGATCGACTCGCGAGTTATTTAAACCGTCGTAAATATGATAAAAATCTCTCATAATTTACTGTTTGAATTGTTATTTTTCAGACAAATATAGTTTAAGGATCTTCATAGCAAGTTCTGGCACTGATTGTACTTCTCGGTACTTCTTGGTACTTCTCGATACTTCTCGATACTTCTTGGTACTTCTTCGTACTTGTTCGTACTTCTTCGTACTTCTTCGTACTTCTGTACTTATGAAGTACAGAAGTCTGCGTTTTCCCCCTTGTGAAATATACATATATGCTCAAGTTCCAGACAGCAATGCTTTACACTTGTTGTAGCTTAAGATCTTCGTTCAAGATAAAGATTTCTTTTTCTATTCTATCTTATCTCTAATATGCGCTTCTATACCTGGCGATAAATTCAATATTTCTATTTCCAAAACACAAAATGAGTTCGAAGTATCGTTAAATTTTATCTGTGTTATACATCCTTATCTTTATCAATAGTACAAAGAAGTTCGTGTTGAGTGTGCACTCAAGTTATTCTTTGAATAAATGATGCCGCAGCTTAGGGCCATTTTTGAACAACATTTAACCCGACAGAACTTAGTCTTTGTAGAATTTTTCTATTCATCAAAGAGTTCTACATTGGTTCTTTCGTGAATCGATCAAATCACCAGCTAGCCGTTTGTTGGGACCTCTCTGGGGCATCAATTTTGACTATGCGCTTCGTATTTAAATTTGCTTAACCGAAATAGCCCGGATTTTATATGAGTGGCTAGTTGGTCGTCAGTGCCCCAACCCCCTTCTTGTCGCCATTCACAGCAAGTTGCTCACGTACTGAAGTCTGCCTTTTTGAACAGTGATCGATTTATAATTTTTTGCATACTGCCCAAATTGCAGTTTATCCTCTTTAGCAAAATGAGAAAATTATCAAAGAGAGGGTTCTCTATGGAAAACTGAAGATACTAAGGCTAATGTAAAGCTATCCATTGATACAATAGGCTGCGTCAACATATATACAACATCGATGTCTACGTCGAACTTTGTGGGATACTTCAATGAGCGAAAACGGAAACCTAGAGGCTATGTCTAGAAACCCTATCTTCGTTACTCATTGTCACTTCTCAATAGGAATGAACAACTAACATTCATGCGAAAAAATCAATGCAAAAAATTAATTTTACGAAATTCATATAAACTTTGAAACGTTACATTTATTTTAAATTTAAGTTTGAAAAATTGGAAATCAATTGGCAAGAAATTGATACCTTTAATCATTAATCTTGAAAATTATGACTAGTTTAAAATTATAGGTAAAAAATTGTTTGTACTTGAATGAAACCCAGCTTGAAAAAACTGGTAACTCAACATTGTCAGAAATAAAAACAACTTGAAGATTAAATTCTTTGTCAAAAAAACCTTGATCCGTAGATGGTTCTTTTCGAAAACTAGCTCAAAAGCTACGACAGGATTACTGGTTTGATTCCAATGAACTCTCAAAATGAAGATATTTAATTGACTGCAATACTGGAAACGAGGAGTCTGATTACATCAGAGTCAAAAAGGATAGAATCTGATACTTCACATACCGGCTCTCAGTACGACCATCTTGGATAGTCTGTTGGATAAAGTGTATTCGGTGTTCTTATATGTATGGTGTAAGTTCACCATACACATAACTGAAAAATAAACAACTTAACTGTATAGAAATTGTATTATCCTTTGTTACTTAACTCTGCCTCGTGTAAAGTATATTATTGCTCAGTCAAAACTTTCCTTTACGAAAAAAAATCAAACCTCAAAAGTTCAAATGAAAACTGGATCACAATTTCAAGCCTCTAGGTTATAATTTTTTTAGTCCAACCTCAGTAAAAAACTAATGCATTATACATGGATTGGAACCTACTCATGACAGGAAACGAACACAGAAGTAAATTTTATTGCATATGACTCTCCATAAATTTCAGGGAGTAAATCACGTGAAGAAATGAAAATACAACGATAAATCAATTCAGAACTGTAAAATTAAATCTATTTACAGAATCAAACGCATCAATTTGCCTCATAGTTTGACCTACAGGCCACTTAAAGAATTTAGGTCTGATCTGCATGGATTCAAAATTAGATCAGACCAGTCAAGACAAGGTATCCTAATTAAAGTTCTTCTGCGTAATGAGGGGCGGATGAATACACGGGAACCGAAAACTTCTACTTAAAACTTCTACACGTACTATTTTTCGTGAAAAACTTATGTGAATTTTATAATAAAATTTTCATCTTCTGATATATTTTTGTTACTGTTCATACAAACGATCGTTGCAGAAAAGAAGATAGATAGTAAGGTTATTTTAGTAATAGATAGTATTTTATAAGTTGATCAATGCTCTTATCAAAGGATACTCATGACGCTTCATGCCACCAGACATGATTCAGCCCATCAAACATAATACAAAGGTGAGCCCTCAAAACAGGCTAGTCGAAGTTTTAATTAGGGGAAAAGTATGAAGTATAGAGGAGAAAAAATTTTAAGAGAGATTGTTTATTTATATTTAAGTTAAAAAAGAGTGGAACAAATGAGTATACCTTTCTTTGTAAGAAATAATGATAGATAAAATAATAGTCCGTAAGGTTTTTGGGCTAAATAGTACTAGGTCCATAGGATGATTCGCTGGACTTTCAATAAGTTGTCTATGCTAGATTATCAAAAAGATGAATTTTTAAATATATTGCAGAACTTTTAGAAAACATCTTCTATGACAATTGAGTAATTACTCCTCTTTTTTTGTATTATTGCATCCAAGTTATAAGAACGTTTAATTCTACAATAGATGTAATGATATCGAGTTTTTCAGAACAAAAATTAGCTTTGAGAGGCATTTTAGAAGTTACAAGTTATGTTTTCTTAAAATGGTATAATATATCTATGAAATTATATTTGATGTTCTTTTAGAAATAGATTATTATGCATGAAACTCTTACAATGTACGATTTTTTTCTAGTAAAAGTTGTCTTTAATCTACAATGTTATAGTCGAAGGCTTACCTTGGTTTATAAAATTATTCTGAAGCAGAAATGATCCTTTACTACATATATATATATATAGTATATCGAATGCGTTATCACGATGTGCGTTTTCTATTTAAAAAAATAGAATATTTCAAACTTTTCTAAACTTATGAAAGCCATCATTCATTTTAACTCTGAACTATCATCCATCAATATCATGAACCAAATATCACGCAATAAGTAATATCATGAACATAATCCATACATCAAAATTCACTACTTTGCATTGTCAAGTACCTATATGTTGAAAGGGTAACAGTCTAGAATGTCCTTGTAAAAATGTCCTTTTCGAAATGTCCTCGGAATTTGGTCCTCGGAATAAAGTCCTTTAGACAAAATGTCCTTGGGACATGGTCCTCTCTGATTTAGTCCTTCGAAAAAATGTCCACCATTATGAAAATGTCCTTTCACTAAAATAAAAATAATGCCAGATGATTATGTTTGAAATGCAGTTACTTTAATATAACGGATTAAATTTCATTTTATTTTTCATTCGCAACAAAAAACGAAAGTCCACGTAATAAATCTTGCGGTATAATTTGGTTATTGTTACACCGATTATATAATTCTGTGGTTTGTTGTTCAGCAACTCTGGACTTTGATCGTTTTGTACAAGGTTGCATTCCAAACTTCAATATTTCTTGGAGTATGTTTGAACCACAGTGTCATCTACATTTTAGCAACATTATGTTTAAACAACATTTGACGACCAGGGGTGTCGGCTTAGCACTAGCATTGTATTTACTAATGCTCTTTTTAATGTTTTTCCATTATAGTTAAGAAAATACCTTAACTCTTTTGTGTTAGTGTTAAAAAAATAATTTTAAGTTTTCACATTAATTTGAATTAGTATTAATATTAAAAATATCACTATTTAATACTAATGATCATGAAAAATGTATTATAAATAATGCTTTTTTAATGCTAATTTTAATTCAGTACTAACACTAAAGTATTAAATTATTTTTTAACACTAGCAGTGCAGCATTAAGTTATTTTCTTAACTATAATGCAAAAGTATTAGCTTTTTTTAAATACTGATGCTAATCCGACAGCACTATCGACCACGAAGGACTTTTTCATATAAAGGACCATTTCCCGAGGACATTTTTCAGGAAGGACATTTTTTGAAGGACCAAATTTCAGGGACATTTTTTCCGAGGACCATATCCCAAGGACATTTCGTAAAGGACATTTTCTAAAGGACATTCTAGCCTGTATTTGTTAAAAGAATCTTAATTGAGTCGCAAAATAAATATTTCAACGTCGACAAATATGCTGTCCTTATAAACAATTATATGCGTTTCATATTACTCTCGATACGATCTTATTATACTGTATTATGGTCGTAAACTTCGGTAACGCAGCATATTGAACAATGTATCATTAAATGACGAACAAAACGAAGACAGTATATGACACTTTTACACCAGTCAATAAAACAGTAAGAAAAAAATTGTAGAAAATAAACAAATGCTTTATGAAACCTTGAACGAGTGCTGAATGTGTTAAAATGTGCCGTTCTTCATCATTTTGTTTTAAAGTGATTACACCCATGGCGTAAAATATTTAAGGAAACGCACTGCATAACGCGTTTCTGAGCGTCTCAC
>OENT01002436.1:0-22337 GCA_900239685.1 Rotaria macrura
CCACACCCCGGACTCAGTCATTGGAATTCATTGGATTGAAACGAATCAGATAGAATCCAATGACCGATTCTTGACCGGCATACGTAGTTTTTTCTTCATCCTTCTCTCTGTTTCTCTTTCACTCGTTCCTTGTCCTCTTTCACTCTGGCTCGGTTTCTCTGGAGAGAGAATACAGAATCAGTCGGAGTTGGAGTTGGAATAGAGTTGTAGTGTCACAGACACGAAAGTCTGATTATCAAAAGAAGAGTGCCGTTGATTTATTTTGAGCTTAATTACTTACAATTCGGTATTAGTGGTGCATCTTTGATCATACTTTTCATACTGCTCGCCGATTTATTATCCATCACCTTATCAAAATATACATGCACTTCTTTATATCCTGATATATCCCAGGAATATTTAAGTTTGGTTACAATGAGTTCTTTTTCAATCAATGATTTTGTAATTCATGCATACAATATCATTATTCCAAGTTGTATTTTTTCTGTTTTGGTTTTCAATTTAAATAACGAAATTCATTCAAATAGTTTTCAGTGAGTTCCGATATGGTTGACCACGATTTTGACCATATACAGGTTTTTATCAGTCAAACATAGTACACCACTCTTAATGTATTGATCCTTGTTTCCTTCAGTTGAATCCATTAACCTACCGTTTTCCATTAAGTTTGGCTACTATGAATGAAGTTGAAATTAAATTCCAATATGAAAAGAAAAAAAAGGATTTATTTTTAGCAGCATAGCTAATGTAAAAACAATTTGGATTAAAAATCTAATAGACAGGCACTGCTATAATCTGATTTTAGTAAGATTTTTCAGCTTGAAAAGGAAAGTTATCCTCGATTAGCATTTAATTTTAATGTGTCTTTATTGATTATTTGATAGGCATTAAAAAAAGATGGAAAATAATTTGCCTATTAAGACTGAAAAATCTTTTTAAAACCGGAATATAATAGTGACATTCTAATCGATTTTTGCGTCAAATTTTTTTACGTGAGTAGCAGCGGTATCTGAATCATAACTTTGAAATACGATAAATTTTTGTTTGTATTTTTATGCTGTTGTTATATGAAGGTTTGTGTATATTAGAAACTTCAATTAGTATAAAATTTGATCTCTTCCTCAGCGTCGTGTACGACGTCATACATGAATAATAAATTTCAATTAGTTAAATTTGTTTTTATTTTTTCTTTATATTTATAAGTGAGCCTTACCTGAAAGATATTTTAAATGAAACATAATTTTATTTTTCCCATAGTTTGCCGTAGTTTTATTATGACACCCTTCTCTGGATTACAGTATTGAAATTCACAAACAATTCTAACGCTTGGTTTTTCATTTTACTTGTATAAAGAGTGGTAGCGGAATTAAAAATAATTAATTGAAACAGTGTTTCGTGTTTTTCTTCAGTTAAATGACAGGAATGCCAGAGTCAGAAATTATGATGGAAATGAAATGATATTTTCTACTTTCATCTAACAAGTACTGAGAGGATTTCAAATTTATGATGCATTTAGTAACTCGACTTATGAATGTACTTCTATAAGTGTTCGCGTTATTTTAATCTCATTCATTTTGATACAAGGGCTGGTCACAATAGGACACGTATACATATATGTATATTTTTAAAACTGAACCAAGATACACTTATTTGTTTGACTTGCATCAGACGAAAGATCGATAAGAAACAAAGGAACTATCGTCGTTCCCTTCTTACGATTATCTTCGTAGTATTTCTACGTTATTTTAGTAGTTTATTGTAGTTGGTCCTTTTCTTTCTTTTCTTCTGTTCAGTCGGTGTGTTCAAATGTTTATCAATTTGTGACAATATTTTTACTTTGCTTCACGTTGCAGCTGACCAATAGGGAGGTTTTAGTGAGAGTATGAGTGGGTTTAAAAGTCAACACCTCACATGAACACCTTCCCATTGATCACTTGATTTCGTACAGCTAAGACATTTGATTGCACGCATTACAGTAGCTAAGGTTATGCTTTCCATTTTTTTCGTAGTAGTTTTCTTCTTCTTTATTCCTATTCGTCTAGATAAATGAGCTGCTGGTCCAATTAAGCATTCGTTGTATCATTAAAACTTCATTTTAATTTATGTAAAGCCTTTTCAAATAGTGGAAGTGCCAAAGATACTCGAATAAAATGTGTTTTTCGAAGTTTGTATTCATTCAGGCGCTATAAAAATGCAGAAAACATTATTATCAGCTAAACCATGACGTTTACGTCCTATAGCGACTCATCTGAGCTTGTAACAACAATAAAGAAGTACGTATTGGAATTATCCTTGCTCTATCGCTTTTCAAGTTCAATTCTGCCGTCAACTAGCTATTCAAATGTACTACTATTCAATATGCATTCTAGTTTATTCTAGATTCTACTATTTTGAAAATATTAGTAATGGCTGACAACCAAAGTTTAAATGGTACAAATAACACTTCCTTCGAGGGTTTTTACAACGCTCTACCAGGCACTGTTCGCTTTTGGCTACTTCTTCTATTCGATATCCCATCCATAATTTGTACATTTTTCGTTCTCTCTGCTGTTCTGATTGATCAAAAGTTACGGTTCAATGTAAAGAATCACGTACTCATTGTATTACTTTTTATAGGCTTGACTTCTCAATTGATTGATGTTCCTTTTTATCTAAGCTTTATTATACATTCACGTGTTGTTCTGCCGTATCCTTCCATCTGTCTCATTTGGTGGTTTGTCGACATTGGTATGTACAACGGAGGAACCATAATTATGGCGTGGACTGCTCTTGAACGACATATCATCATATTTCACGATCAATGGATTTTAACCAGGAAAAGGCGCATATTGGTACACTATTCCCCATTAATGTGTTTATTGGCGTACATTTTCATTTACTATATTTATGCTGTTTACTTCTTTCCGTGTGAAAATACATATGATTATTCATCGCCACTCTGTGGTTCGTATCCATGCTATCAAAGTGATCCAATCATGGGCACGTGGGACTTGTTTTGTAATACCATTGTGCCATCACTTCTCGAAGCAATTTTCAGCTTCACTTTTATTTTTCGAGTTTTTTGGAGTAGATATCGCTCTCATTTACCATTTCGCTATCGCAATCACCTGAAAATGATGATTCAACTCGTGGCTCTCACTTGTCTTAATATGTTCTCTAATTTTCCACTCAGCATTATTGGTGCTATTTATTTATACGGCTTTTCGACAACTGGTGAAGCCAAAGCTGCGCAATACTTCAGTTTTCTTTGTTATTTTTTAATTTTTCTCTTTCCTTTCATCTGTCTCGCTTCGATAAGTGGTGTATGCAAAAAATTTAAAAATGTTGTAGTTTGTCGACGACAACAGTTTCAACGTGCTAACGCGATCATTAGACCTATCGGTTTGAGAAGAGATGTGAACATACAACATTGACTGAACCATTTTACAATTCGATCTCTACTCATTTTTTCAGAATTGTTTAATTCTGAAAACATAATAAATGAGATTTTATTTAAAAATGATAGGTTTTTTGTTAATTTAATGTTTTTTTTGAATGAAGAGTATCAAATATGTATTAGGAATACTAATATAAAAAATGAATTTTGTGGAACTCACGCATGTTTTCGAAGAAAATAGTGAGTGGAAGTTTAAGAGTGAGAATTTCGATGCTCTCAACCCAATCCCCGGCTACAAATAAAGTCACTGAGTCCAGACGCCCCCAAGCGGGTACCAAATAGCACCCCCTGCCTCTATAAGGGGACATGAGCCCCCATCTGATTACATACCGTAGAAACCAGCGTATGAATTCATTACAGACATAGCAACCAGCATTCTATTATCGTGATGTATCACAAAATTATTTACCGCTTCTTCCAATGTTTTTAAGAAAATAGATAAATTAAGAAAAATGAACAACAACAAACGGAAACTAACGAGTGAATAGCAACAATGAAAATGAAAAATAGGGCGCCTATCAGAGAAAGACAATGCGAAACAATTCGTCATATTACATTTTCTTTGTTTTCTATTAGCATATGAAGCTTTGGATATGTGAGTTCCACCATTTATCCCCACCGGGGCTGCGCTGACTAGCTTCTTCACTAAACATCGTTGAATCTTATCTTTATCGAGATTTGAAAATCGGTTCGATTTATTACAACACTAAAGTCAAAACGATGAATGTATTTCATTCGAAATTACTAATCCCTCTACTGAAAGGAGGTTCTTACGCCAAAAAGAGCTGATTACGTTCGTTTGACCTTTCATGAGAAAGAGCTGCTGCGAATCAAAAAGTACCTCAGAATTAGCATACAACATAGACCAATAGGATTTTGAGGGTGGCGGATTCAGCCAATCAGATGTTTTATCGATTGGGCGATCCGCCAATAAGAATTTGAGTGGGGCGAACTCAGCATATCAGATGTTTTTTCGACTGGGTGATCGGCCAATAGTTTTAAAAAGGTCGCGAATCTAGCCAATCTCCAAACCTATGGGTTTGGGCTGAATGATGACCATTCCGAATGCTCTGTTTTCATTGTACGGGTATGTTTGCAATCTGCTCTCTAAAAAAAACCATAACCCATCAAATCTGGAGAGGGTTTCCGAGTTTGTTACTATCTGAAACCCTTTAAGAGTTTTCGAGACACGATTTCTTATTGTTCCGAAACCAAGAAACGAAGTAAAAAATTTCTTCACAAACCAACCTCGGAAACGGATTAAAGGTTTTCGACGTTCCATTATTCCCAATCTCGAATGAGAACCATCAGATCTCTATGAACTAGGTAAATCGTTCTTCACACCGGACCCCGCCACACCTGATAACAAAGAAGACGGCATGGTACTGTACCCTGTAGGGACACGTGCATAATCACTGAGACGTATCAGCAGCACTCATTCCTGAAAATCTACCTCAGTTTTTCCAATGATTTCCACCGACTTTTGCTGAAAACACAGCAAATCGGTAGAACTCAGTAGAAAAACTTGGCTAATTTGTCAACATCGATACGACTTAAAATTTCCCATCGATTCTAAGTGCTTTTCCACATTATACAGCCACTATGCCGCATCCTTTCTACCAGTTCCAGAAACATCAGGCTCATGCAACCGCCGGCTTCGGGTTTAGAATCACAATAGAAATGAAACAGTCGATCAGCTTTCAACTTTCATAATCGAACTCACCCTTATTATTTCTTCATCTGATGCTGGATCTAAATAGAAATGAAACGATTCATCAACTCTTGAGTCAAGAGTCTTGACTACTGAAATCAAACTTAACATTATTCTTAGACCATCTACTTTCGGAAATAAATCGAAATAAAACAGTTGATAAGATTTCAACTTTCAAATCGCACTTGCCATTGCTCTTTCTTCGTCAAATGTTGTATCTAGGCAGAAATGAAGCAGTTGATCAGCTTTCAACTCTCAAAATCGTACTTACCCTTATTATTTCTTTATTCAATGCTCGATGTAAATAGAAATGAAACTCTTCATCAACTCTTTACTATTGAAATGAAACTCACCATTATTCTCAGACCATCTACTTCAGGAACTGAATAGAAATGAAACAATTTATCTGCTTTCAACTTTCTGAATCTAACTCACTCTTATTATTTCTTCATCTAGTGTTGGATCTAAATAGAAATGAAACAGTTGATCGCAGCTTTAAAGTATTTAAATCTAACTAACATTTATTAGTTCCTTAGTATAAATAGAACTAAGAGAAATTAAAAAACTTTTGATTTTCTCTTCGACTCGTATGAACCATGCCTTCATGAGATCGAACTATTACGTGCAAATACTGAAATCGACATAACCCATTTCATGCACTTATTTTCCCAAATAATCAGATACATAAAACAGTTCTTGAGGATTCTTCTAACTCAGCGTACCATCCAATGAACGTTCACAAAGAAGTAAATCACCTACATCCGTCCTAATATCCATTATTACACTATTATACAGCTATAAATGCCACGCCTTTATTGGATATTACTATTTGCTCAACGAACCGATTCCAAAAGCCGATTACCAGCAACTTATATTTTATTGGAGAGAAAAAGTTCATTCGACAAGTACCGTTTCTGGCCAATGGAAGCTCCGATCGAAAAAGTGATACGGGATTCGGATTTCCTTCCTTGAAATCGTAATATTATTTTGATCACATGTGGGAAAAGTTTAATAATAAGGTACCGTTGGATGTGTTTTGGTGATTATCAGACATATCGCTTGGTTGATTTTATTTTTTTCGACTGGTTTTACCGTTTGGGAAATAACTCATCAAGTTTTCGCTTTTTTAATAGAGCTGACTAGTATTATTCATTCATCCTACTTTTCCTTGTTTCTCAGCATGTGTGCCGAAGGAGGAGTTTTTTATCTGATTTCTGAATACTCCAGTCTTATTATTTCGCAGGAATCAGGCAGTTATATTAATAACTCCAGTGCAGAATTTCTTCCGTCCAGTCCTGTATCAGTCTTAAAGACTCATAGGGCCATATAGAACTTCCGTCTTTCTGGAAATCAAATGAATAAATGGCAGAATCAAATAATTGTTTCGCTAAGAATATTGATGAGTCCAAAATGTTAATTGATCTTTAACCATTAATACTTCAAAATTGAGACTTCTTATGAATTTGAAGATAAAATAGTATTATTTCAAAAGTATCGAGTCGTTTCAGGTTTCGAAAAAGTGATTAATAAATAAGTGACCCGTAATTAAACTAGTTATAAACACTAAAAAAGCAATTTCAATTGAACTAAAAGTACCTAAAAAGAACGGAAATGAAGATTTGGAACGAAAATCGGAACGCCTGAAACGTTCTTCTGAGATACATTGAACATTGATCATGGGCTGTTTTGTGAAACATTCAAGTATTTTATAACTGTGGAAACCTTCAACAGACTCAAGAATACGTGGAAACCGATTTTGGTATTCCTGCATACTTTTTCGACACTTAGTACGCTCGGAAACCGAAAAGGTATTCTTCCATACCCATTCGGATAGCGGCTCAGTTTTTCCGGTAATATTAGTTTCCTACAGTACCCGAACGGTCTCTGAGGACAGGTTTTAGTTCCCGACATTAGAAAAAGGTATTCGGGAAAACCTTGAAAGCGTTGAATTCGGTATTCTAGGGAACCCCAGGATTTTCGAGATCTTGTAAACCTAAAAGGTACATTTGGAAACCTGGAAAAGTTTCCGAGAGGTTTTCCGAACCGGTTTGGGTTCTTTAGAAAACGGAGTCATTTTTAGAGAGTAGTGCACATATCGATTGTTTACTGGTATTTGGAAAATCAATAATGTTATTTTTATGAACTTATGTTGAATTGGGCTTTTTGTATAAATATTTGATGTAGCGCTTGAGCCGATATTAGGCCCCGAAAGTAACTGAATGATTGGATGACAAAATATCGAGATTCAAAATTACCAGACGCACGAATGGATAGAGATCGAAAATCAAGAATTTTCAAAAATTTTGAATCCGTCAAATTTCAAAGAGTAAGACATCGAAAATATTGTATATTTAGAATGGTAACATTTTTATATTTTAATTCGAATCATTAGTGTCATCTATTCAAAGATTCGAATACGTCAGCATTTCTCCTTCTGTCATAGTTTTATCTACAGCGAGTGATGTAGATGTGGCAGATATACATGCCTAAATGAAATTGTACTTCTCTCGTTGAAGATGCCGAATCTCCAAATATTTGGATACTCAGGTCGATGATCACCAATGTGTTTCGTTACGATGAAACTGCGATCGCACTCTAACTCGTAATTGCATAAAATTGCGACGTAGTTACGCGTAAGTGTAATAAAAAATCGCAATTACGCTAAGTTACGGTGAACAACTCACAGTTACGCATAACAGCGTCTCAGTTTTTCTCAATGATGGGTCATAGTTGCGTCACAATAGATACGAGAGATGACATAGATTGGGTTTTCATTTCATTTCTATTATTTATTGTGAGTTTAAAAAATTTTTGCGTACACAACATAGAAACCTGAAAATTATAAATTTAAAATTTTTATTAACAATTAAAAATAAATTAATAAATGAAAGAAAAACAATTTATTTTGGAAAATTTTAATTAAGTCAATAAATAAAAACAAATTTTAAAGGATTTAAAACTTAATAAATTTAAATAGAAATTCAAAAAACATAATTTTAATTTGCATTCACCGTTTATAGTAGAATGACTTATGAACGAAAATGCGACGAACACTGCTATTTATACTGATTTTCTGTGGCTAAGTATTAGTGCTCGAGTGTGGCCGATTATAAATAAGTAGCAATCATTTATAATTGGTCAGTTACCGTTACAATGGATCGTACGATGCGTTCACTCGGACGCAGTTACGTTGGTCTGCGTCACTCTAAGCGTAGTTTTTTCACAGAGACCTTCGCTACGATGAATGCGCCGTAGTTACGCATGTCTGCGACGTTAAATTGGCTCCGCGTGTAACTGAGGCGCAGTTGCTAAAAAAGAGGCGACATGGGTACAACTCCATCAAAGAGCGTTTATGGCCATATAAGATGGCGTACACGACTGTATTTCATCGTAATACATGGCTCAGTATTACGATCGTATTTCTCCGTGGCGCATACGAAGGTATACAGTCGTTTCCGATCGCAAAAGATCTTGGTAATAGATCGTATTTTACCGTAAACGATCCGGAGAAATATGGTCGTAATTCTGAGTCATGTATAACGCTTAAATACGACAAAATACGGTCACTGCGGCCGTATCAAGTCTTATATGGTCGTTAATGATCATGAAGATTCGATCTGGTTATGTGAGATTGTTCATTCAAATACAGTAGAAAGCTACTAATTTGAATTGGCATGCAATGATGATATGGTGTCGATTGAGTGAAAATTAAAATAGCGAAATGTTTGTTCAGCGAAAATAAAACCTTCGAAAAGTAAAGTAGCCAAAGCTCAAAGTTTTTTTATTAGCAATAAAACAGCAGCTGTGGAAATTAGAGAAATTTTTTCTTGATAAGCTTCGATAGATTGTTTGACAATGAATCACCATGTTAATTACATATGCAACAGCTCTTGTTCGTTTCACTTTTCTCGGCATGTTAATCTATGGTATTCGGGTTTTTCGATATCTAATCGTCCGTAAGTGATCTTGCATCGTTCTTTGATATATATTTACAAAACCAAATTACTCTGTTGGAATTTATTCATGCTTAATCACTGATCGTGGCTCAACATTCTACAATTATTCATTGATTTTATCATTGGAACACTTTTTTTCTACGTGGATATTTTTTTAATATCATTGATGCTCATCTATAACATTGCTTTTAAATTAAAAAAGATCATGATTTTTCATGTTTGATTAAATTGAAGATTTCTCTATTTTACACTTCTCTGTTTTATCCTTCACAATTCGTTCAAAATATATTTTCGCCGGAAAACATTGCGCTAAAGGATCTCTTCGCTCAAACGTTTTTCGCTGTTTTTCTTCGCTGCTTTGCATTCGCTCTAAAATTTTTGCTTATTTACTTTCTAAAGAATGAGTTTTTTACGGAACGTACACAGGATCGTCTGGCGGGCCCACCGGAAGAACCTTTTTGGGTTCAGTATAGAACTTTAAAATGTTTCGTATTAAAGCTACAAATCCTTTTCAAGATTTAGGAAACCAGAAAGGTTTTGCAGCATAGAAAGCAAACCTATTAAAGTTCTATGACGAACCCAAAAAGATTCTTCCGGTGAGCCCGAAGGAAGAAATTTTTCGAGTTCCGTAAAAAACCTATCTTTTTTTTTGAGTATATCCCCATACTACAATGATGAATTTATTTTTTACATCTTTTGCGACGAAGAAAGATAGACCTTATAAATGTCACTGAGCATCGATTCCTGTATTATCGAATCAAGTTGAAAGTGTTTGAAACCTATCTTGCTTGAGAGAATGTGCTTAATCCTGGATTGTGAGTACGGGTATGTGGATGCAACTATTTGTGTACATGAATTAGTATTAGTTCAGTCATTTTATTTTCAAATGTCAATGATTATTATCGATTAGACAAAATAAGATTTTGAATAAAAAAAGAGCGATATCATTCGTAGGGGAATCCAAAATATTCGTTGATGGAATCGTATTCATACAGTCTTGGCAACTTTGGTGCCAGTTTTTTAATTTCTTTAGTTGGATAGAGCCATGATTTTAGATCTACGTGTTGACCCATAAATTCAATGGAATGCGCAGATGCTTTTAACATCTTTTCAAGTGCAAATAAGTTGATATTTCGATTCGTATCACACGCTTTGTGATAGCATCGATCGAGAAAAGTGCCCGAAGTCCCACCTAGACCTGCCCCAAGGATTTGCTCGTATCGAGTACGTTGTTCAAATGTCTTGAAATCGTCTGCTCCCGTGAATAGGCCACCTGCAACAATACCTGCTGCTAAAAATGGACCGTAATCACTGCGACCATCGAAGCTGGTATAGTCATAGGGCAAGCCATTTGCAGTGAACCATTCCCGGAATAAGGTTGTAATTTTATTACTGCCTGGAATTGCTGACGATGGAGTTGACGCACTCGCTGTATTACCATCATAGATGCCAAAAATGAAATTTGGTGAACCAATCATATCCAGATTAATATTAATTAAGTAATCTTGAATTCGTTCTCCAACAATAGTCGATCGTTTTGCTTGTGCTACATGAAATGCAGAGCCGATTAGACCGAGTTCTTCAGCGCCCCACCAACAAAATCGAATGCGGTATTTGTAAGGAACATAGTTTGGCATTTGATAGAGACGGGAGAGGGTAGCAGCTAGAGCAAGATTACCCGCAGTTCCACTTCCTACAGTAAAAGATTAAAAGACGAATGAATGTTCAATTTTATGAATGACGATGTTTCAATTAACCGTTATCGTTTATGCCTGGCCCCGTCATAACACTATCACTGTGACTCCCAATTAGAATCGTCTGAGTGACATCACCTGTTGGTGTATCAGCACATATATTACCCACAGGACTGACTGCTTCGCTGACTAGAACAATACTGAGACGAACACTGGCAATCATGCTTGGGTCATTGGCTGCATTAGCAAGTGCTTGACCCAAAGTATAGGAAAGAAAAAGTGCCGGCAAACGATTATGTTGACCAAGATTGACTCGAGTAGGTTGAATACGATCCGGCGCTGTGCCATCATTGTAGAGTAGCAGTGCAGCTACATTATACCTGTCTGCGAGGACAGCCTTATCATCAAAAGAACAATTTCCTCGTTTGACAAGTGCCACCAATCTGCTAGGAGATGGACGGGCAGTTAGCCAATCGTCATCCGTGCAACCGAAATTGGGAATAGCAGTGAGCAAAACATAGTCTGGAAAATTGGCTGATGCCGAATATTGAACATGGTAAAACTCAGCTATTGCCAGATTGCTCGAATAAGTGTGTAATCTAGGAACATTATTAATCGATGAAGATAGAACAGGACTGCGGGCAAGTGTAAAGTCTCTTAGGAAGAAAAAGTTCGTTGTTATTTTGAAATTCGTATTCATCGAAAGATATGCAGTAATGTAATCAAGGGTTCGATTGAAACCGACTGTTTCAACGGCTCGAGTTCCCATTTCATCATTGGCAATACTCTGCAGTTGATCGAGATGTTCCACAACGTCATCAACTTGCATCTCCATGGCATATCGAGTGCTAACATTTTGTTTATTCTGATTGGTGTTTTCGAGTTGATCTGTTTTAATCACCACTGTTAGTGCGGACGGAATTGGAACGACGAGTAATACAATGATTCCCACCGAAAACGAAACTAAAACCGGTCAATGTATGATTACATTATTATTGAGAAATTTTTCCTTACCAGAAAATTTGTGATTTCTCATATCTCTTGACAAATGACAGATCACATTAAGAAGATTAGAAATATAATGAAAAAAGTATTTTTTCGGTGAGTACTTATAGATGAGGTTTGAAAGACTCGTGACATTATTTTATTTTCTATGGGTGCACACTTACCCAATCTTATTAATTCAAGTAGCCTGCAAAGACCATGTAAGCGATCTTGAGTTAATTGTTATTATACCATAACGCAATCGTAAAAAAGAACAAAATCGACTATAGGTAGGGGAAAAAAGAGAAAACTTGAGCTTTGACTGGCAGTGATTTATGTGCTTGATAAAAGGGTTTCAAAGCAAAGATCAAAAGAGCTACCATTACGGCCATTCGTCATCTTGTCTGATTTAATTCGAATCAACCGACGAATTCATATGTGACAGCATCCATTTTCAATGGGCCTTGAGGATGCGGGTTCGGGTGTGTCGGTGTCAACGTCAGACCAGTGTCGATTAAAGAGATGGCTCACATCCATCCAATGCAATTTCAAAAACAAACTACTGATTTTAGGATCCCCAAGGCTTCTTCGAAAAGAGTGTGAGTGGTTTGGATTACGTGTGTGGGCATGAATGTGCGTGTTGATTCAGTCCACAGCCACATCCCATTGTATTTTAATTTAAAAAAGTAAATATGCAAGAAATGAAAACTGATGCGTCCATATTGTCAATGATTGTTTGTTTTTCCATTGATACATGCAATATTCTATATGGTGTTATTTAAAGATGAGTAGTCTTTCTGTTTTCTGGAATACAGGTTCAAAAATAGAAGCGGATAAGTCGAACTCGGTTTACTTTCAGGAGTAGACTGAAGGGTCGGATTGTCTTTTCATCGAATACTCTAAGAACCAATCCAATTTTAACTGGCCTAGAATGTTCTGTAAATTTGTTATTCTCAGCTCGGCATTGAAATGCAACGCAGTAGATTTTAATGTCGCCTGATGGATCCTTCATTTTGAAGCCTACACCAGTATAAATTGAAGCACCACTCTCACAATATGTTGCTATGTATAATCCTTTGACATTGCGGAAGGGATACGGTATCCCTTTTCACCTTTCTCTCTATGCCTCAAGTTTACGAAAATCAGCGGTGCCGAATTTGTGCTGTAAGCCCATATCTTTAATATCTCTCGTAACACCGGTTTTCTTTCCATGACAGGTAACTAGTGAGTCGCTCATTGAGTTATTCATGCTGAGTCAAAGAAGATCGTTTGGATACTTACCCTCAACTTTCAGCGCACGACGTTACCATCCTTGTGGAAAATAGAAAGGCTGTCCACCTCATTTTTCTTCTTGAGCATGTGGATAATCACGATTGTCTCGAGGATCGAAATCTGATTCTTGTAATTGCAAGTAAGAGATTGCTGTCGCCCACTCATACTTGTAATTTTTTTATATCAAATTTCAGAGAACGTCTTGTCGTTGTTCTGAAGGTAGGCAATTCAACGAGTGCGTTAACTCCTCAACTAACCATTTAGTTTCTTCATGTTCAGGAATTATTATACCTCATTCGACATGATGGAAGATGCATGAGTGATAGAAAATACTCTGATGAATTCTTTGTTGCTTCCTAGTGGCGGATCCAGAAAATCAGTAAGTGGCTGGCACATGGTCAAAAAACGGTTTTAGCCATCTATTTGAGGCAGTACGACTCGTTTCTATTTCATTTCTGCTGGGAAAAAACGAAAAATAAATTCGCAAGGGGGTGGCCATGACCAGATGGCCACTATGGTGGATCCCCCAGTGTTGGTTCCAACATGTGCAAGGAGATCATTAATAAATGTAGCAGTAAATCTGGCAGTGCTTTAACCAACGACGTAGCTTCATCATAATTAAGTTTTAAATGTAATTTAAACTTGGCAGTTTGTACATTATCACTAGATGCAATTGTTGAATGAATACTACCAAGATTATCTGCACCACATGCTGCGCGATATGTGTTGTCGTAATATTGGCAGGTTTTTTCGGTAAAGGTGAGACGAGCTCCAAGCTGCTGAGTGACTTCATTAAGTAAAACTATGAGTGTCTCAGTGTTCTCATCAGCTGGAATAAATGGTTCAGCAACGAAATTTATGGGTTGATTTTGATTTTTCACTACTCTATAAGCGCATTGACATTCGAATGTACTAACATCGACGGGTGAATCTTTCTTATAATGAACAGGAAAACGAATTTTATCTGTCAGCAGTAGATTGATTTGCTCGAACCGTATTGGTGTTACTTCACGAATAAAAGATTGATCTATAATAGCTATAGCAGTTATGATCATTACAGATGCAGATATAGTGTTTATTAGAATAGGAATGATCCATTCCCAGGTCGAACGATACGGACCGTTGAGTGGACGCAGTTATACGGACCGTAATATCATTAAAATAGGGCCGTATACGGCCGTATTTTCACAGTATACGGCTCCGTATACGGTACTATTTCTGGGCACAGTAATAAAGGATTGTATACTGTGAAAATACGGCCGTATACGGCCCTATTTTAATGATGTTACGGTCCGTATAACTGCGTCCACTCAACGGTCCGTAACGGGTATTCGTTTTGATGGACCTGGGTTCTGATGCTTGATCCAAAAGAGACTCAGAATGATCATCAGCACTAATATAAATTTTTAATTAAAAGAACAGAGTGTGAGTTGGATATTGTTTAGGAATCTAAAGTAAAAGAACATACACGCAGTCAACCATAATCTCTTGTCTTTCGTACCAGCCTCTGGTCCCTGGAAAACATAATTATACGAAGTGTAAACCCTTTATATGTCTCTCATTAGTAATTGCCTTGAAAGAAATCTGAACTATTTTATGATTCATCATCGCCATGAAGTCTATGTAAGAGCACTGGCTGGTTCCCAAGTACGGAAACCCAGGTGTGAGTGTTGATTTTATAGCAGAAAAGAATATGAACCATATCGCCCTGTAAAAAGTGATATTATATAAAATCACTGTAAAAATCTTGTATTTGAAAATACATGGTATTGGTATCCGATTACGAAATTAAAGTACTATCTGGAAAGTAAGGTAAAAGTGTTAACTCTCCTGAAATCCTCAAAAAAAGGAATTATTTATCTGTTGATTTCAAAACTAATTAAATTTATTTAGCTTTTTTCTTTGAAGTCAGATGTGTTGAACATGTTTTGTTTTATTTTATTTTACAACCACAAACGACAAAATAAATATCCTTCGTTGCCTTTAAGTTTTCCTAAGATTCCTATATTTGACGAAAGCGCTGTTATCGTTTGTTTTGACATGTTTTAATCAGTTAACACTCGCATCCATTGATTATAAAAAATTTTCTTTCTACAAACAACATTACTTTGTTTACTGGTTGTTTTATCGACTGCAAATCACTCTTAATGATAATCCAGTCTCACTTTCTCAATCTGTTGAAGATATCAAATTTAGATGTTAACAGTAGGCAATTTAATGATTCGTTGGCTTCATTTATAATTCTATAGTTTATATATTGTTTTTGGCAACTACATATAGGCAATCCAATTGCTTTTCTTTATTAGACTCTGCATGGTACAAAGATATCTAAGAAAATACACATAGTTCTTTCACCTTGAATACGTCACTTTATCTTTTAAATACCTTGTATCTTTATTCGCTACATCAACAAGATGATAAATGACAAAAGTGATTAATTAAAAGATTGAGATAAAAATACCTAGTATTTAAAGCGATGAAGCTTGAAATAGTTTCTTAACAGTAAACCATCTGAAAAGAGAATGATGATAATAACAATATTTACCTTTTTATTTGCCATTTTTATTGGATTTGGAATCAATGCCGAATCATACCTAATGTTTGCCGTACATATGCTGCCACCAACTGGTATTACTTATAATATTACTTTTAATGGTTTCACCAATACGATTCCTTTATCCATTGTTTATGCTATACAGGCTGTCACTACCCAGGTCGACGATTACGGGCTCCGTCAACGAGCGTATACGATGGCGTACACGACCGTATTTTGTCGTAATACATGGTTCAGTATTACGATCGTATTTCTCCGTGTCATATACGAAGGTATACGGTCGTTTCCGATCGCAAACGATCTTAGTAATAGATCGTATTTTACCGTAAACGATCGATGCCCGACAAAGTGTTGGGTTTTCATCAAGATGATGATAAACATCAATTTTCTTGTTTCCGTAGATGACCGTATTTTACCGTGCACGATCCGGAGAAATACGGTCGTAATACTGAGCCATGTATTACGCTGAAATACGACAAAATACGGTCACGGTGGCCGTATTAAGACGTATATGGTCGTTTACGATCGTGAGGATTCGACCTGGGTACTGAAAATAGCAAAAAATAATGGGCTATCGATTTTGGGAAGGATATTCAGGTGAAAATAATGAAGTAGTTTTTACAGTATCATATACAAATGGTACCGGTTTTCAAGCAACAGTAAATTCTAATACGAAAGAATGTAATATTGCTTATCGTCAAGAAATCAATTGTACAGGCTGGTCAAGTATCAGTATCTTGAGATGGAATAATTTGTGTTCAGATCAAACAACGGAAGATTCCAAGAGCATGATAAAAATGACTGTCAATGTAGATGCTTCTGATTTAAAACATCCAGTCAATTTGAATATGACAATAACTATGGATGGTACACCTTATAAGTTATTCTCAACTTTTGAGTTTTCATCAAAAACTGAAGGAAAACCTTGTCCGCATGTTAATTGTGGTTTCTAAGAAATATAATGAATAAAACTTGTTACCTTAGCCACTTTGAAGCTGAAATGTGAAAATCACATATTGTACGCAAACTAGAATACTCAAACATATTTTACACTATTGCCCATTTCAAGAAAAGGCGGGTAGGTGTTGGTATGAGCGCAGTTGATTTTCATCAACACTCATATTCACCTCCTTCAATTGCCACGATGCATTAGAGTTGAGGATGTGCGTGTGGAAATGAGTGAAGTAGAAATATAAAAGTCACACTCATACCCTGAAGCTTCATTAAAAAAATGCGTTTAATGAAAACGTGGCTGTTAATAAGTTCGACGAAAAATGTCGTTTAAAGTCTTTCTAGTATTATATATATTTTCCATGCCAAATATAAAGATATACTATCAATGAGACGAATAGCATATATTATCAGTAATAAAACATGCATCGCCGTCAGATAGCGTTAGAAAGGTTTACTTTCTATTTCTTTTGATTTAATATGTTGTATGCGAACGTCAAAATTCAAAAACAAATTGACGTTTAATTCTTGATTTCTCGTTTTATTTTTCTCTCACTTGATTATCTTTTATACTTAAAAGTCTATGTCGCTATCAAAACCACAAGAGCATTGTACTACCTGTGTTGTTTTCACAAGGCACATAATATTTTTTCATCATTTTGCATCATTTTTTGTGGTTCAACAAATAAATATTTCTGCTTGGTATCTATTGTCGTTGATTGTTTTCTCTTTCTATCTTTAACTAAATTAGTATAAAACATGATCTTTTTTTTTCTTGTATCGTAGCATTGGTTAATATAAGAACTTGTTCGTCATCGCGTCGGCTGATACATATATTATCGTAAAGAAAAAGAAAGATACTGTATCTGCATCTTGAAAATAAAATAAGCTTGATCGGAGCGGATGAAAAATAACAACATATTCAAATAAGCAATGGAATAGTCGACGATTTTCATCGACTCAAAAACTACATTTGTGAGATAAACAGTGAATAGATACACGATAAGATTTAGAATTTTTTCTTCTTGGTAGAAAATGTGAGCGAGAGTTGGAATTTTCCGTCTGACACAAAACGCCCGATTCACCATTTTTTCGTCTATTGCGCAGATATGTGACTCATGAAAGACATGTATACTTTTTTCATCATTCTCTTGCGTTCTTGTCACAAAAAGAATTTTAAAATGAGAAAACCAATTTTGTTGATATTTTTTTCTGATTGATTTACGTGCGATGAAATGGCTCTCGCATCTGCATATACAATTATTTGGCTCGATGATCATATTGGTTCAAGAGGTAATTGTCGACAAATGAAGAAAGAATTTGAGATTGGTCTTGTAGAAACAGCAGCTGTACCACCACTTCCATATGACCCAATCGATGATCTTATATGTGCCGTACGTGAATATAGTGCTCCCATCTCGTTTGCTAATACACCAAAAGCTGCGTTATAGCTCATTGAAGAAAGTTTGGCTTATAAAAAGGTTATACTCATCTCATCAGCAAAATTAGGCAAAGAGATTGTCCCTCAAATTAATGAAAAACAATTACCAATTGAATCATATTATCTTTTCTGTGCAAATATAGAACAGAATCGTGACTGGGGTAACGAATGTATTAATGATGGCTTGGATATACAAATGTTCGATCATGAAACAACTCTGTTGATAAGACTCTGTCGAGATATGAGCAAGATATTAAAAGGTGATGGAAAAGCGCTGTTGAACGTAAAGCAACCTGTGTCTGCTTTGAAATATTTTGAATATGCTTATGCACTTTCGGAAAAGGCGGTTGAGTACGACAAACCCATCGATGATTCTGATAAACATCGTCCGTCTACCGAATATCGACACGAATTAAATTTTCTGATGAAAAAAGCTAAAGAAGATATCGAATAATATATATTATTAAATGGAACTTTATCACATGCGATACTTTTTTTTCTCAATGATCGATTGGAATCCCCTCATGTTTTTAGTAAATATTGAGAGTGTGGATGTTGAGCTAGGGTGTATTTGAAATACAGATTCATAAACATTCTCAACCAGATCCACACTTTTGTCCGTAAGATTTATATCTCAACACTGTTTATGTTGATGAATATATTTCTTTTTCTCACTTACGTCGTAAAAGAACTTAATTCGTATTTTTTTAAAAGTATTTCTTCACTTATTTTTGTATCATATAGAATACCTGACATGATTCTGATGTAAAATTTTCAAAATAATGTAAAGTTTATCTCGAAAAAAAACATCTGTGAATTCACTGGTTGTTGGCTGTTTATTTTTATTGGAATACCGTATCTAAATCCTTTTCTGATTTTGTTTTCTTACACATGAACAAAATATAATCTGCGACTCTTGAAATATCAAGATGATATGAATACACTTTGATTTGGATCACAAAACATAATTGCCATTTAGTCACACTTGATTGTGAAATGTTCTACGATCCGTACTCCCAGAATTAATTAATTAAGCGAGAAAAAGCTCATAGATGATAATGAGAATCAACTATAGTAAATGTAATTATCGAGGAATTGTTCGTATAATTTTAAGACTAGAAATACAAAATATATTTACATGGAGTAATTGATTGTTTAATTAATGATTTTTTAATTTACAATTGTCAAATCCAATTGAAATCATTAATAATCTTTATGTTTTCATAGAAAGAAACAGATTATTAGGTAGTATTCTGTAAGTACATGGTTAACTATTACTAAATCTTATTGCAAACATATATCGTATGTAAATCAAAGAAAAGATATTTTCATTCAATGTATGAAATTTTTCGTTTCCTAAAATTGAATAATGTTTTATACGAGTTCAACTAAGTTGTTCTATCAATTAAATCGATATTGTAATAGTATCAGAATATTTTGAAGTCCTTACAATTGAATACATCGATGATAAACGATCTTTTAACCATGAAATGAGTTCATCATGGATCAATATTTTTTTCCCGTTTGATTCTACGAAATTGAGTTCTTCAAAGTACTTATCATCTTCACTTACAACAAGTAATGATTGAAGTTTAATCATATTTTTGATAAGATAAATAATATTATCACGATTCATCACCCATATCGAAAGTATTTTACATTCGATACTCAATGATGAATTACATAGTGCAATACATTGTTGTTCATTGAATGCAATACCTACTTGAATTGACCAAGGACTACGCATGTATATATCAAGTTTATAAGTTTTTAGATTTGTATATTCGAATAATGACATTGGCAATGGTAATGATTCCTCTTGTGTAAGGATTAATGAATTCAGACAAGATGGTGCTCGATTAAGTAAAGATTGTAACTGAGATTGAAATTGATCATCGTAATTTAATATTTTCAGTGATTCTAATCGATCTAATTTTGGAATAACGTACCAAAATTGATCATTAATCGGAAATTTGATAGAAAGATAATAAATAAAATTTAAACGAATATCAGACGGAATTAATTTGTCGAAAACTCCTTCGATCCTAATAATTCCTACGTCATCATAAAATTTCCGTAGAGTATCTTCAGGATTCGTCGATCTGAATAAGTTAACAGGTCCACAGAAGTCATAGTAGTGTACAGCAGGTACAGTATGAAGATGAATAAGATTCGTGTATGCATAACATCGAATAAACCATTGACGTTCGTTAAGCCAAAATGAACTTTGAAATGAATCAACTAATTTATTAAACTCGTGTTCAATATTTTCGAGGTGAGAAAATGATACATCGATCTCAAATTGAAATCGTTTAAGTTTGGCCAAATAATTTAGAATGACGTCTTTCCAATGATGGCCATATATAAACTTCGATCTATAATGAGCTGATAATATTTCGACTTTTAAATGACGTAGATTAGGTAGATTTTGAAATAAGACTATTATCCAGTCATCCGACACATTGCCAATACTAACATTCAAACCGATTAATGAGAAAATAGGAGATTGCACCAAATCTTCATAGACAGTACGAATATATACTTGAAGATATTTAAGGCGAGGTGCATAATCAAATAATTGAAACATTTGATTCAATGAAAATTCACTGCTACAAGTCGATAAACTTTTGAGAGATGGTGAAACTATTGTTGGCATTCGAAAGTCCCAATATTCTCCGTAAGAATATGAAAAAGCAAAACGAGTAAGTTTTGGTAAATTCCAAATATTATTGACTATCAATTGTAAATCAATCAAATCTTTGTCGCCATCTGACGAATGACGATAGTCGAAATCCAAATCGGTAAAATTGTTTAAATATTGACATTGATTGATTATGTTCATCAATATTCTTTGAGAATCAATATAGCCTAGATAAAGTGATCGTAATTGAGTAAATTGTTCAAATGATTTAACGTAAGATAAAAATAGATTAATCTGTTCTCGAGTATTGCTTTTATTTGAAAAGCGAATTGTAATAATTCTATCAGCAATAAATGTAAAATGCTGTTGAAAAATGCTATCGAATTCACGTTTAGAAATCGAAAGAAAATTTAAATGATAAAATAAAGATCGATCGTAGAGAAGATCGTTCAAACGAGAATTAATATCATAAAATGCATGAAATAGATCATTGCCACGTAAATATTTCCATACATTGAGAATGATTTCGTTAGGTAACGTTTCGAAATTCATCATATCTTCTTTCTTCTTTACTTGCACTTTGTTGTGCATTTATATATATATATGTTATATTAGGCAAACAAACCATAAAAGAAAGTCGTATTGTCTTTTCTTTTTCGTCTAATTCTTCAATTCGTAAAATTTGATACATGAGTCAATTACAATGATTCACTTACGGTAAAATGAAAGCAAATAGAACATATGAAATACACTTTCATTTTGCTTTCTTGGGAACGCGGAAAAGTCATTTTCAATGTTATAGAATGGATGTGGTTGCAAGTGTAGGTGAAGAGAAAAGATATGCAACGAGATACTACTCAAGGTTTTTCATTGGCCTGTAGGAAAAATATTGAAAGGCTGATTCTAATGTAATTTTTTCAAAGTTCTATCTTTCAGCATCGATTCATACTTGTATTAGAATTAACCAATCGTCGAAACAATTTTTGAAATCTTCTTTAGTAAGATCTTCAACAGTTTGGTCCAAAGCAGTTAACATTGTTTTGTCTTATTCGCATTGAATTCCACGTAGTCGATTTTTCAGTTTTTGAAATAAGAACAAGTCGAAGTTGCTTAGGTTTGGAGAACACGAAGGATTTGCATATGATTGGACATGATATTCAGTCAAGAGTCCGTCGATAATCCAAGGCTGATGTGATCTTGCATTGTCATCATGCAAAAGTTAGACGTAGGCGACTAAGCATTTGTCATCGTTCTGAAACAGCTGTGAATATTTATGGTAGATAGATGTTGACATGCCATTTTGGATTTTTTGTTGCACTAGTTTCTAATGGTACAGATTTGATAACACTAGATTTCGTAAAGAAGATAACCACATTCGTTCGTCTAAACTTTAGTTAGATGTTACACAGTCCCCACATGGATTCATAGTTCGTTAGAAAGATGGCTACATACGATACATCGATGTGTGATCACTGCTTTATTTTCTTGTCTTACACGCGTGCCAAAATCGACAGAGAGAGAAATGTGTTGTGGGATAATTATGGACCTGCGCCCCCCCCCCTATTCCGTTCACTCTAGTTGTTACGCAAGTGAAGTTACCACCCGATTCGAGTAATTTCCCCCTCGATTCGCTCAGCAACGGGTTCCAACTGTCCCACTCGAGTTCCAAGCACAGCGCAAGAAGTTACAAAGACTAC
>OENT01002437.1:0-22308 GCA_900239685.1 Rotaria macrura
TAACTAATTTAACAGAATGGAAATGATACAAAAATAATCGAACTACTGATATTAAAACCGTTCCGTGAAACCATCAAGGTCATCTGATGAAAATTATGAATAAAAAACAGAATTAATACGTAACCTGGAGGTTCCCCGAACACTGAAATTCATGAGATGAAAGTGATGCAAAACTCTGGAAAGTGATGCGACAATTTTTATCTATGTGCAACTAACGCAAAATGCGAACCAAAAACCCTCTAACTTTTCTGAATCTGTTCTCGAAAAAGAAAAATTTCCTATTATTTAACGAACACTTGATTAGACTAAAATAGATATTCCTGAGATTAGTAAGTTTTCTTCCCTTTTTCCTTAGATTTCATCAATTCATTGACTTCACGTGAGAAACTACAAAAACTTCACTTAAATATTGCTACTGCCATCTTATTATGATGATAATATTTTCCATTGGTTGCGCAAAATTCGGCATTTCTTTCTCACACCTAGTAATTCCTTCAGGTTTTCCTTCCGATGATTTATTCTTCCAAGTTTCTCATTTGATATGTGGGCAAGTCCCATACAGCGCTAATGTTAAAATTTCTATTTCTCGATATTTTGTCTTTGCGAATTATTCTTATCCAAAATCTATTCTCAAGCTGTGAAGACCCCAAACGTCTCTAAAAGGGCGTTTTTTTCAGTGAAATCCCTTCGTGTTTTTCGTTTCACTGAACTAGAGCTTTACCCACAAAAAATTATTTTCATACGTTACATTTTCCCATTCTCTCCCAACAGATAAAAACATGACCGAAGCATGAACAAATGTGGGTTTTTTTCCATCTGTATAAGAGTGTATGACGAGTCCCATGATTGCATTAACATATACAATGAAGCCTATGCATGCATTATCCCATCAACGAGATTGCTTGCAGAACGAAAAATAAATATTTTTCGTTCTTTCTTCTCTTCAGAGAACGACCGCCATATGATATATTTTCGAAATAAAGCCACCTCGTGTCAAATCGAATACTCAAGGTGAAAGTCAAAAACTTCTTTAGGATGCCTCAATCTCGAATGAAAACAGTCATCTCGTACGCATCGGATTTGAAGGAAACAAGGCTCAAAATATAATCAGGAACACTGAAAAGTTAAATAAATTACGATAAAGAGAAGAGGAAAGGAGAAGTTTCAGACGTGGTCTTCATCAAAATGCAGAATCCAAGTAAGATGAGATTTTCAACGATACAATCCTCGGATTTCGCAAGATCACGCTTTCAAGCAAAAATCTCAAATATCTTCCCTAATTTTACGATCATGTGAGCTAGTATCGAACAGATATTGTCATGACTGGTCTAGTTTCTTTTCTCTTGCGATTTCTGCAGTGTATTGATGCTTTACCATGAATCATAAAATAACAGTTGAGTCTTACTCATACAATATCTTAAATCTAAAATAATATCTACCTCAAACAGCAAGCCATTGGACAATTCAGTCTTCGACGTTTCAATTTTGTGAAACTTATCGTTCGATTATTCAGTATTTTGATGCTTTTAGTTCATATGCATGCGATGCCGACATGACTATTTTTCGAATTTTTATTTGCGTATATTTTGTCTTTCGAGGTCATTCCTTTTCAGAATATATGTTTCAGCTTTACACACTCCGTAATTCATGGTAGACTCGTATGTTCTATCCGTAAAATCTTTCAGAGGTTTTCATTTAACTGAATTAAAGCTAATAACGCAAAAAGAATGATATTCACACGTAATACTGTAATATTTTCTCTCCACAGAAATATAGGTGGGCGAAATACAAATAAATGTGGGTTCTTTTTACTATTGTATAAGATAGCAATCGTTCAAAAAAAATTTTTTTCGTGTCATGAGAAATAACGATTAGAAATATCTTATATGTGTGATTCTAATCACGAGACGTATCACTGAAAGACAGAGATTGCACGGTTTTTGTTTCTCTCCACAGAGTACAGGAAGGTGTTGGTTGCAATCATTAAAACAGTTAGACTGAAACTTACGCTAGCACTCCATACGTAAATTATTACAGCTGCTTTCCAGGGTAGAATTATTTTTCCACTGCTCTAACTCGAATTCTGGGTGCTAGTAAAGAAAATCTTTGATGAAATAATGTTGTATGTCTATTTATTCTGTTGTCTACAAACACTGCCGTGTTGAGATACTATTTTCGTCCTTGAACAGTCTCGGATACTTCATCATCAAAGCAGTATTGTCACTTTCAACGAACGTTGTGATTGATATACTTAAGCTATTTTCAAGTAGCCAGAAAATAAAAAAATATCTTATTTTGAAAATGTACGATTATGATTATTAATCTGAAATCGTGACATCAATTCGAATCAATGTGTTTGATTTGACAGTTAAGATGAATATTTCTTTCCCATCATAAGGCTTGTTTACGTAGGGCTTCACCATGCATTAGCCCATCATCGAGATGGCTTGCAGAATGAAAAAGAAATATTTTTCGTTCTTTCCTCTTTTGAGAGGACGACCGTTCCCATGTCGCTTCTTTTTTTGCAACTGCGCCGCAGTTACGCGTAGAGCCAATTTTACGCCGCAATTATGCGTAACTACGCCGCATTCATCGCAGTGAAAATCTCTATAAGAAACTACGCTTACTGCGACGCAGACCAACGTAACTGCGTCGGAGTGATCGCATCGTACGATCCCTTGTAAACGTAACTGACCAATTATAAATGATTCCTCCTTATTTATAATTGGTCACACTCGAGCACTAATACTTAGCCACAGAAAATCAGTATAAATATCAGTGCTCGTCACATTTTCGTTCAAAAATCATTTTACTTTAAGCGGTAGAATACATATTTAATTTTTCTTTAAATATTTTTAGTTGTTCAATTTTTGAAACTTTGTTTCTTAAATTATTTAACATTTTTTTAAAGAAATTTTTTTTCCATTATTTTTAAAATTTTTTTAAACTGTTTTTAGATGTTGTGTTTTTGATTTTTCTAGATATTTATTTTCCGTGATTTTAGAAATTCATAATTTTTTTTAACTTGTAATTTCGTAAATTTTGAAACTTTTTAGTTTTTAATGTTTTGATTTTTCTGGATGTTTATTTTCCTTAATTTTTTAAATTAAATTTTTTAAATTAAATTTTTTTTTAAACTTATAGCTTTGTAAATTAATTTTTTTTAAAATTTAAATCTAATAATTTTAAGTTTTTTATTTTTTGTATGGAAAAAGTTTTTAAGCTTACAATAAAAATACAAATAAAATGAGAACTTAATCTAAGTCACCTCTCGTATGTATTGTAACGCAAGTGTGACGCATAACTGCAATTAACTGGGACGCACTTTTGCGTAACTGTGAATTTTTCGCCGTAACTACGCGTAACTGCGATTTTTTTATCGTAATTACGCATAACTACGTCGCAGTTTTCCGTAATTACGGGTCACAGTGCGATCGCAGTTACGCTGTAACTGCGCCGCAGTTTCATCGTAATGAAACACATGCGTGTACACCCATTTTTAGATCAATAAAGAGCAGATTCGTGCCTATATTAAAGTGCGTACTGCACTTAACATGCAGCCGAAATCCATCTTTGACGATTTATGTACAGCTTTGAGGGACCAAGCTCCATCTTACAACTGTATTGTAAGATGGTCAAAATTATGTCATGAAGGTCGGGAAGAAGTTGAAGATGAACCACGACCTGGTAGACCTGTAACCGAGACAACATCCGACAATATTGAANGTAGTGACAGGCGACGAGTCATGGTTTTATCACAAACAACTTGGGTGAAAATCATCCAATGCTGCCTGGACAGCAAGTGGAGAAACTCCGCCAACTGTAGTTCGGCGCAGTCATTTCGCTCCAAAAACGCTATTTTGTATCTTCTTCAAGACCACCGGCCCTGTTTTAATCCATCATGTGGAAAGAGGGCAAACTATTGATCATGACTACTACATCAATAATTGTTTGCAACCCCTTGTCAACGAAATCAAAAAGCAAAGACCGTCGTCGGGTACACATGCAATTAAAATTCATCACGATAATGCGAGACCCCATGTTCATAAAGATGTTTCTAATTATCTCGAATCACAAGGCATCATGAAAATGTTACAACCAACGAATTCTCCAGACCTCGCACCGTGCGATTTTTGGTTATTCGACTTGATCAAACAAAATCTAACAGATCAAACAAACTCAGTATCATTGCATCGTGCCGTAACCAAAGTCATGTTTTCGATTAACGAAGATGAATATAAAAAAATTTTTGATAAATGGATTGAACGGATGAAATTATGTGTGTATAACCATGGGTACTACTTCGAACATTTGATGAAATAAAAACTTGATTAGCTCTATCTTGAACAGTTTTATCCTCAAAAAACTTTACTTTTGGTATTCCCTAAGTACTATATACACCACTCCAGCAATTGGTGGAGGCTCAACGAGGATGTTTTTCGAATTAAAAATCTTTACATGGAAATTGAATCGGATTATATCCTCTAAAAAGTAATATTCAGCAGCAAAACGAACTTCACTTTTAGGCACTCTCATAAAGATCGCTTCGTTTTTCTGAGCTTCTCACGACAAAATACATCCTTCAAACTCATTTCCGTAATGAAAATTAGCGGGAATTCAGCAGTGGATTCAATCACTTGGAAAGTCTTGTGATTTTTCTGTTTCTTACCCGTATACAAGGTGGAGTTTGAATGCACCCAGACACAATAAGGGTACCGCAGCGTACAACAACCTTGCACCAACCATGAACACTCGTATTCACACTCAAAACCCAGCCACACAGAATCTTAAAACCTCCATAATTCCGTTTCAGTACCCATTCCTATACCCACACCGACAGCAACTTTCACAAAGCACTTTATCCCATAACCACACACAAAAAATGCCACTACTAAGCTCACATCGACAGTTCCAATTTTGATATGTATTAAAACTAATAAGAGACATTAATAAATAAGTGATAGATGTTCATGTAGAAACATCATGATGACAAAATATGGTTCTATTTTCACTCACATAGTCTTGCAATTCATAGCCGAACAGTTTGAAATCCATGCGATATAATTTTTTCAAACGACAAATAAGCCAATCTGGTAATCTTTTATACAACGCTTGATATTGTTCTTTTGTTCGACCGGTTGAAAAACGTTTTCTTAAATGCCAACCGGTCGATGAAACATTAATGCGTGCCATAAAAGTGGCAATATCAGCTTCCATGGTTTCGTACTTCCCAATGAAATTATATTTGAGTTTACATGCTTGACAGAATTTTGAATACGGTTTCCAATGAATATCCATTGGCACTGCATCAGCCGTAATGTACTGGAGGAAATGTTCAAAGGAGAGTATGGATTTGTTGCAAATTTCATCGTTTATTTGTGATATCTTTTCTTTGGATTCGTTAACAGCTGCATTTGCGGATTTAATGTAGAATGAACGAAATTTTAGACAAATGTTTCGGCGCATTTTGAAATATCTTAAAACGTTTAAACCTTTGGGTTGTACAATTTTTTCAATATAAGCAGATGCCAAACGTTCGAATGGATGGCGAACAAACATTATACGAGTGAAACTGTCTGATAGAATAACGGAAACATTTGGAAGAGAATGAATGCGGAGTGAAGGGAAGACTTTCAATTCGTGCATTAACCACATTTCGTGTGGCATTTTATCGGATGTATTTTTTAGACCTAATGCAAGCAAGGAGAGTATAGATAGATAATCATCGACAGATGCTCCACGACGATTCTAAAATGTTAAAGCTTGAAGGTTTATTCAAAATAAGTAGTCACATTTTGCCTAGTGAGCAGATTTTATCAGCAGAGACGGCTTCCATTTCAAATCGCAAAGTACGTCATTTACCAGCAAATAAGTTGAAAGTGATCGATCAATGAGAATGGAATGTGCTCTCCCCTTCACTTTAATTTTACTATTAATTCAATCTTTTGTTTTCATCACCGTCTATTTTCAACAGAGTTTTCATTTGAAAACTTTCCCGAAGGATGTAGCCTGTTTTTTAAAATCGAATTTCATCTTATATATATATCACTCCTTTTGTCCAATACAAAGAGGTAACGGCTGTAACCCACTTATACGATCCATAAATAGACATATGCAGAAATCTAGACGTCCTTCTTTTTTTACCATGATTTTTCACAGACCTACGCTTGATTAGGTGTGAAAATTTTGTCCAACTATGATCCTCCACTTTACAGTTTAGAAAATCGTTAAGCATCACCTTATAGTCAGTAGTTGATATCATTAGTCGTTTAGGTAAAATGTTCGAAAGGGGGAAACATAGCACTATACCGAATTTACTGCATGAGAAGCTCCAAGTCTTCACTGCATGATTGAAACTTGTATCAAGGCAAAGAACATTGAAATAGAAAAAATGCTCACGATGAATATCAACGAAGCTTTGAGTTTAATTATGCAATAAATGGTGATAAAGACATCTTACGTCCTGTCAAAGATCAAGATCCGTGATTGATATATCTTGATATTCATAGATATCTTAGATTACACTAACGATGCTATTCCTTCATGTCTAACATGAAAACTGATTTATGAAATCGTTAAATTCAATTTCCAAGTAAATCTGTACTAGAGCGCAATTTAGAAACATATTTGTTCAGCGCATCCAGATATTCTTTGATTTTATGATTTAGGTGACATATCCACTTGGATTATTACTATCAACTATCAATACACGTAGAGTGAAGCTACGCCAGACTAGAAAGTATCTTATAATACAGGGTTTAACCAGAGGACCAATCATTCAATTTCGATAAAAAGTCGAGATATCAAAAATCAAGTCTAACTTAGATACCAATGTATCAAGCGGAAGCTGTATCGGATCAAAACGTACTCAAAAACCTAGAAATCAGTTCAAGCTTCACAATCAGTATGTCAGCTTTTTCGTAATCAATACTATACTGAAAAAAAATAAGGTGTCACATGAAACCTCTGAGGTTTCACCAAGTTCTACTGTACTATATAAGTGTCCGTATGATCATACGAAACCTGTAAGAGGTTTAGAAATATCCAAGGTTTTGTAAAATTCTTTATAGAGTTTTAAAATATAAAAAATGTTTCGTCCTGAACCCCTTGAAATTTGCGTTACCGCTGACGTTTGGTCAAAAACCCTCTTGAGTTTCGTATACAAAACTTTTTGTAAATATGTTTCGTGTAGAATTATGGTTACGAAGTTACCCTATTTCCCAAGTCGTTATGTTTCCAAGTAGCTGGTAACTTGTCCTTTACCAGTTATGTCCTTACGGTAAAGGGCCGCTACCAGTTAATGGGTAACGGAGTAACGCGTTGAACCATTCCTCTAATATGCATCAAAAACCGTTTTAAGAAAAATCATGAAATTCTATAAAGTCCGACCAAAGTATATCAGGTGGGGGGAATCCATTCGTGAAGTTCGTATTTTCATGATTTTCGGTTCATATCTTTCGAGAAAAACATTTTTTTCACAAAAATTTAAAGTGTTTCATTGAAATTATACTTTTCCCCATGAAACCTGTTTCTGCATTAGGAGACAGATTTTTAAAAAAAGAAGAGTAAAAGTGAAAATAATAACAATTCTCGTATCAGATTCACATTCCCTGAGTCCGATTTGATTTACTCAAACTTGTTAGAGTTTCGTTTTTATTCGTGAAAATCTACTTTGCTGATAATTGGAGGACACTTTGATTCGGTTGCTCCAATACCGTTACCGGATAAATGGTAACGGAACCGTTACCCGTTACTTGATGAAATATTCTATTTCTAGTTATATCATTTGCTAGCTGAGGAAATAAGAATGGTGAGTTTGATTTTAAAAGTTACAAGAGGATGAAATGTTTTATTTGTATTTAGATCAAACATCCCATGGCGATCGTTTCACCCATCGGAACCTGAAGGAACTAGCCGAAGAAAAGCCTGAAAATTGCGATATTCTGTAGGAACACACAAGGCGTCGCTGGAACATGGAAGTACTCTCCAGGCCACACACTTTCCTGATTTTTTCTAGTCAGTTCCGAGTACGTTTGTGTGTCTTTCCGGAAGAAGCGGCACAAATCATGGAAAAAACGTGGCGAAGTTTGTGATCGAAATATTGCTACCATGTTACAGCGATCGATATCATGTGACTCGCTATAGGATACAGAAATTTGCTCTTACTTTTCTACCGGTTTTCACAGGACCCAGCTCTTTTTTTAAAGAGTGGGAGGTTTTAGCATTGAATACTGGTGGGAAATTACTTCCGCAATGAAGCATATCGTTCGGCGAAACTTACATTCAATGTTGAATGGTGAATTGTAAAGAACTCTAAGTACGCAGAGCTCGCTATCAGCTATTAAATATTAAGACTTTTTACGAAACCTCAAAGGGTTTCGATTTCGTTGCAAAAATCGGAACCCTTTAGGGTTTCGTGTGGCACCTTCTTTTCTTTCAGTGTAGTAAAAAGGTAAACAACAAAGCGTCGACATAAAATGTCGACCGATAAAATGTCTACAGGTAAAATGCCGACGTGTGAAAAAATGTCGAAAATTCTATCATGACATAGGAAACTCGTGTAGCATATATGCTGTCATCTGTTTTTTTTTCTGTTTGTGCATTTTATTTATGGGTGTTGGCCTAGGCATAACTAAATACAAATTTAAACAACAGTTAATTCGTGGCAATTCTGGCAAGTTAAAAAAGACGTCAAAGAAACATGCACCATGCAGGATAAACTTAAAGAACTTCGAAGGAGATATGACGAACAAAAACGATTAAACTGAATGAGTATCACAAAGAATTATCAAAGCTTGTCGGCACAAAATGAAAACTATACGAATGTGTTGGTACATGCCTTGAATCTATGACTCTGACTGTTCGTTGTCACCCATATGCATTTGTATTTTTCCTTGATATGTATTCAAATTTTACCTAATAAACCATAAATTTGATTTATTCATGCTACAATTTTATTTTTTCATCATCAGCTTTTTTTCTTTGTGTTTCATGATGCCGACGTTTTACATTGTCGACATTTTATCGTCGACGTTTGACTACTTTCCCTTGTTTTCTATTCTGTGTGTGACAAAAAATATTCAAAAACATAACTTCCCTCTCTCTCCCTTGATTGTTATTGTGGCACTTTGTTACTTGATGAAGTCTTATGAAAATTTGATTAGTATGATATTATAGGCATAATAATGAAATACTAAAGAAATCTAGAGTATTGCTTTAACCATCGTTGTATAGAAAAGCAACATTTCTTCAAGTATTCTATATAAAAATGAGAAAATCATCTCTAGAATGATTGCCGAAAATAGGGGAAACGTGGGATTTGAAATCGATCAGAATATTTTGTAAAGAAACTTCATGGGGTATCGCTCGGTAAAAAAATATTTTTTGTCAGCTCTTCAACATTGAAATATGAGGCCTACAAACTCGATAGTTTTGAAAGAATTCGAATTTTTCCAATACGACCTACATCAATATGACTTTTGTCAGTACTCATGACACTGCCGCATGTTTTGCACATCTTTCTGAAAGGTTTCGCTATCTTCTGAGAAGTTCAGAAACTATCGACATTAATATCTAACTTCGTGTTTCTACGATTTCACCAATATTGAAGAAAATCTGATCGACGAACAACGGGGATTTCATTTGGAAACCCTCATGATAAGTCGGTGATTTACTGAAGCTAAGGAATTCAATCGACCATAGAACCACTATTGAACAGCTGGACACTAATTGGCGACAAAATGCATATATGTACTATAAATCTCAACTCAACGGAAGTCCACATAGTATCTAATATGAATATAATATCTGTACAGGTTATAATATGGCTCAAAGCAAAGTATAGATGCTGATTTAATACGATAGATAAAAAAAGAATAGCTCCCGCCCTCGGTTTTTACGGACCTAGAGTTTAATAGACATGCGAACACTTATTCGGCCGTGGAGACAGTACTGAAATGAAAAGAAAGATTAATTAGTATCATCTTACTTGTTTTGACGACCTTCGTATTTTATCAAAATATGCAGTGTTGAGTAAAGAGGAGTAATTTAATTTTGGTCCATATAGCTGATTGTGTGCTAACTTCGATCTAATCACAGGCATATGATATCGTTGTGTATGTGAGCATATGTGATCAAAGCTAGAAAAAATCTCGTCGCTACTTTGGGGACTGCGCAATATAATAGAGATTGAGATTGAAGAACAAGCATAAAAGAATTCAGCCTTAAATCCCGCGTCATAGTAGACTGAGCATCTTTAAAATTGGAGTCAGTAGATTTGCATCCATCTAGTAATAGTTTCGTACGTTGTTCAAAAGTCTCCGGGTAAGTGAACATAGATGAATGGGAACTTTTACTGGTTATATTCTTTATCCGAAGTTTGTGAAAAGCAGTTGAAATCGAACAAAAGCCATTGGCTATAGAACGTGAAAAGGCTAGAAAGAAGTTATTGTCAATGAAATATTCAAATATCTTTAGAGAAAATACCTATATTCGAACTCAGCACGACGAAAACGAAACCGATTATTAGGCAGCTGAAAACAACATAGCCTTTTTTACAGACACACAACCTTAAAACCAATTGAGCTGCTTTATTCATGTAGATATCTACAAAAGACGAACACATTATGATCAATATATACGTATTTTTCTTTTCTACCAATTCTGCAAATAGCAAATTAGGACGTTCTTGACTAGTTATTCAAAGTCATAGAAAACTTACTACCACATCCATCTGATACCTATCATTATCAATACTTATTTTCACTATACTGATAGTTTTGTGTATAAGAGAGTAAGCGAACTATTTAATACAAAAACCAGTATTCGATCGAAACGTATCGATAAGTAAATATAAGTGCAGCGTAGAAAAAAATCTCGATTAGGAGGGACACAACTGCATCGCGTACTTCTAATAATCTAATGCCGATAAATAATGCTGACCGTTCACAACGACCCAATTTCGATGTTATTCTTAAGTAAAGTTCAGCTTATTTTGGTATCAATGGTGCGTCGTTGAATGAGCTTGGTTTTAGTTTGGTCATTAGTGCGCAGTATATTAATTGTTATAGAGTAACTATAGGGAGAAACTTCCTTTCGAAAAACTGCTAATTAGCCTGTGTATTGAAAGTGTTTTTCTCCTTTTTGTATTAGGTAGTTTTTTCGTTACTTTTAACACGTGGTAACTTGATCGATTCTTTACTTTTTCTGTCATATTTTTTATGAAACCTACTAAAGAAAACAGTTGTGCACGAGGCATGCACTTTGCACACTAAATAATACACTTGGATAATTTTCATATGATGAATAGGGCAAGCTTACATTTCAAATGATATCACAAAGCAGTCGCAAAACAAAATAACGAAATCATTATCGTTTCAAAGTCTTTTATTTGCTACAATGCTATTTACAGTCATTTTTCTTTTCTTTTTCTATTTTTTTGACATGTGTCTGTTTTATAAGTGAGATTTGTAATATTCCATGTTTTCTATTCATCTATGCAGAGACAGTATAGACTGGAATGGGATTTTTGTCAAAGAGAAATAAATGAAATGTATGTTAACCCCCCGCCCCCCTCGTCAAAAATCGATTTCCGCCTATGAACGCTCAAATAGGCAGAAATTCGGAGGATATATTGAGGCAATAGTGGAGACTCTACGATTAAATTTTCAGTCCAAAATCATGAGGTTTTAGGGCGATATAGATCGAACAAAGGACAAAAATAGCTCTTTTGAGATCCAAAAATTATCTGTTTTGGCTCGTTCAGCATATTGGTATTTGTTTTTATTTGAAAGAGCATGTCAAGACGCAGTGGATGACGTTGTCCTTTTTTAAATAGCTCTTTTTAGGCGAAAAAAAAATTGTAAGTTAAAACATTCAAAAAATGGTGACTAAAACTGATTAGTTGACCCTATATTGGACTTAAATAGGACTTAATTTGAGAAAAGAACAACGTCATCCACTGCTTCTTGACATGCTCTTTCAAACAAAAACAAATATCAATATGTTGAACAAGCCAAAAAGTATAACTTTTGTATCTGCGTTCCAGAAACTCTAAATCGAGAAAAAACGAAAAAGATTTTTGCTAAAGTTTTTCAACTATTTTATGAACTTTTTAACATTTGTTGAAGAAACTTACCTACAGTAGTCTATGTAAGTTTAGTTTGCGCATAAGTTGGAAGCTTTACTGAGTGTTAGACAGCTACTGAAAGAATAGTTTATTTATCTCGACAAAGATATAAGAGAATTGAAATTCATGTTTTTTCAGGAAAATTCAAGTTTTGCATGGGTCCATGACAATAATTAGAAAAAATTTCGGTCAGAAAAGGTTTTTTTCCCCTAAACCCCATAGAGTTTCTGAAAGCGCGAAAGACAGGCTATCATCATATTATCAAAACTCAATTTTCGATTATCTGATGAAAACTGTCTTTTTTTAGGGGGGCGGGGCCTTAAGTTTGATTGATTAAAATTATTAGATTTATCTTTTTTGTTATTGTTTGATTATATACAAATGATTTCGAGAGACGTTTAAAAAAACACTATCTTGTATTCGATATTAACAAGTATTATTTTCTCGTTTAAAAAGCTTGGTTGTGTATTATTAATATAAATATTTACACTAAACACAAACAAAAAATCACTTAGATATTATTTTTACATAAAATACACTTACTACGGTGACATTTACTACAACATTTTATTGATCTTTTTTGCATGGACATCGATTTATATCACGTGAACCAATGCACATTTATAAACTTGATATAGTTTGTTGTGTGTAAACATTTGACAAGCCTGGATAAAACTATTACACGATAGTTTTGTGACATCTATTTTGCATAATTCAGCTGATACTGTTTTGGATAAGTCTCGGTAAAATCAGATGATGAAAATGAGTCAGAAATAATTCCATATAAAGTAGCTACTTTATAAGTCGTGTTTAAAGATTCTTCTTTTGTAAGCACTTGAACTATTCTGCACGGTAAAATGGTTGGTGCCATATTCGATCGATCGACATTGGCAAATTTTAAGTCTATTATATCATTGATTTGGAATAATTTTTGTTTTCTTAAAGACTGTTCATAGTTCTTTAATTGACGTTCTAACTCATAAACACAATCTTCTTTTTATTTAATGCATTGAAAAACAAAAATACATACGCAATTCCAGACAAATAGGATTCTTTTTGATTAAAAAAATTGAAAAAAAAAATTTTACCTGTTGTTTGAAGGTAGCATATTTGAGCCTCATCACGAATTGGTTTATGTGAGCTATTTTCACAAAATTTACTATAAATTTAGAATAAATCGAAAATCGAATTCATAAAATCAATTACTCTGCAGATTCAGTTTCAGATGTATTTGATAATTTTGAAATCGGTGAAAAAATATCATTAGATGCAGAATCTTTCGTGATTAACTATAAAAAACAAGGATGACAAAGACAAATGATTTTTCTACAAACTGGGTCAATAAATGAATGAAAATCAATGACAATTGATTCATGAATTTCTTCTTCATTAACAAGTAAACTATTTTTCGATTGTTCATGCATTTCCTGCCAGAATTCGTGATCAATACGTACAGCTTGACCAAAAACCATTTCATATGCTGTTTTTTCGGTAGCTTGTGACATTGAATTATTCCTGGCTAACATAACTGGTCCTTTATATTTGTACAAAAATTAGTGATTATTTATCAGTTAGATCTAGTCTATCGAAACATCTGATACCTAAAGCATTAGGCCAATTAAGTGCTTTATTCTTTTCTAACCCTTTTCCTATCATCTGTTGTACTACAGCATTGGATAGTTCCACAAGACCCTGACTTTGAGGGTGTCATGGGCGTCCACTAATGATTATCAAATCGAGCCAATTTATTTTAAGATCTAGAAAAACATTTTCCCTCATAGAACAAGAAAAAGGACCTATGATTATTTTTCTTAAACCAAATATTACACAAATTATTTTCCATTATCGCTTTGTAAAATTTTTGGTGGCCCGCATTTGTAAAAGATGTTACGTAAATTATTAGCTACATTAATAGCTTCTTTTGATGGTAAGGCATACAACCAAGTAAACTTAGTAAAGTGATCCTTAGCATGCATGATAAATTTATAACCATCATATATGATACACGACGCATGTCGATTAAATTGACTTGTAAACATGTTAAGAATCCAATGGAAAAAATTGGTTATCCACTAATTGATATTGGAAATGAGCAACGTGTTTGGCATGTATCGCACCTGTTGATATAGATCGACACGGCTTGATGAGGCATTCCAGCGTAAAGACGTCTTTACGCTGGAATTTCTCATCAAGCCGTCGAAAAATCAACTTCATCAAAACCAAACTATAGCACTGGGAATCGAGTTAAGAGCATGTAAAACGGTATTTGAACTTAAAATGATATGTTTATAAATAGCAAAAACCAGGTTTCGATGAAGTTGATTTTTTGACTACTCTGAGGAGGAACCCAGGCGAATTTTTCGAAGAAAATAAAAATTTATAAAATAATTTGAAACTTACATAGATCCACTCAGATTTTTATGCTGATTCATAATATCGTATTGATTTTACCGAAATAAGATCTTTTCAGGTCGATATAAGAACAAAATACCAGTGAAAAAGACTGCAAAATCATTTCTCGAGACTAGTATTCTTCGGATTGTTGCTAGAGGCCAAGCTTTTTTTTCAATATTTTTATACAATTTTATAGCGCTATCGATCTGTCTTCAAATTAGCGTGGTCGGAGATCAATATAAGTGAGCTTCACACTCGATTTGAGTAGACAGTACACATAATTTCTTATAGTACAGGAAAATCAAGACACTATGTGCTGTGTGAAGTCAAATGAGTTACGGTTTTTTCTAGACGTTTCTGTATCGCTTTAAAAGATCTATCGAACGAAATGAAAACTAGCCTGATCAATCACCAAAACCATAGAAAAAAAGGCTTGTTTTCATTGACAGTCAGACATGATACGCATGTGTCAGTCATTGACTATTTCAATCGACTTGGGCATAGGACCGATGAGCGCTATGGACTTAATTCTGTCGTAAACCACTTTTACACACTTTGTTTCACAGTTCGACAAAACAGAAATCAATTTTCTTGCTTGGGCCGATTTCATCAACTATCGACCCCCTGTTGTGTTGTTAGTCGGTTCAGAGGCGCAGCTGTTAAAAATACCAGGGGCCACAATAATGGATCATGGCCGAGAATGAAATTGATGAAATAAAAATAGACTTGAATTCGGATGAGTATCCGATAATGGATTTGATATGAATAAAAAGAAGATCAGATTAAGAATCTGGATAAGAGAGTAACTGAAAAGAATTACGAGAAAAAGGAAATAGTAGAAGTAAGCACCAGAAGCACTCGAAGGGTGAGTGTAAGATATGAGAAGAATGAAGGTAGATATATCTCAATAAGATGAGATATAAGTGAAGAGTTTTGATTTTAGGATAAAAAAGAGAAGAAGAAGAATGATTGTCAATATATATATACAATTTAAGGCGCAAAAACAGTATTAGAGAAAAAGGGAGGGAAACTAGAAAGAGAAACAAACTGAAGCACACAACAAGCATAAAGATAACATCAGTGACGATTAGGTAGTCACAGGGCTCCCGTCCTTTTCTTTGAACTATTTCATGATCCTAAATTGTAATACTGAGTTGTTATAGTTTGTTGTAGCAAATGAAACATCTCAGAAAAAGATATCGTGTGACTTTAATAGAGTGAATTTTTAAATAAATGATCAGAGTATATGAATGAATTGAAGAATATTCAATTCGTTTTCATTTTGTGATTCCGGATCTATAAAACCAGCTTCTGTAAACTTATCAAGAATAGAATAAATAATGTTTGGATTCCTATAACGTTATGTGAAACAAAGAATTCACAAAGTTCTTCTAATGCTTCTCGCCATTCTCGTACTGAACTACGTTTTTTACACCTATTACGTAAAAACACACTATATATAATTCACAAAAAGAAGATGAAAACCTGAGTATCTAAGAATGATGGCATATAAATTAAGATAGCGAGGAATACGGTTCCATTGCATTAAAGTAATTTCCATGGAGAGATGTGATATTGTTGGCATAAGATAATAAAAAAGACTTAGTTGTTGTCCATTGGTTAGATCATCGTAATTGTGTAGCCATTGTAAAATGACAGGGTGAATACATTTTTCGATATCCAAGTAAATATGTGAAGCCTCTTCAACATTTTTTCGAGTAATTCATTAATATCTTCTACATCAAATTTGCGACGCTCGCTTCTTGAAGACTACATATTGATCAATGTCATGTTAGCTGCTTTGATATCAATATTGCAATGAAGTTACTGAAGAGAGATATTTCTGATAGTCACAAACTAAAATAAAGCGCGTCGTGTTTATGTATGGTTTGCTTTTATGTCGAGATCTTCAACATAAGGATGTGTCGTAATTAGAATGTGTCATAATTAGAATGTGTCGCGTTTTGCTGATGACTCGCCATTCATCGTTGTGTTGCGCATATAAAGCTGTTCATTGACAAAATGATTGAATATAGGAGTCATTCATTTGCAAAATACATTTTTTAAAACTATTTGTCGGTTATTGATTATTCAAGAACATACTGATCTATATCGATGATCGAAAGAAGACTACTCTGAAGTGACCTGATGTAAGTTGTACTAACTCATAGCTGGTCAGAGTCCAAGATGTGACTATCTTGAGGTATTCGGAATAGGAATTATTGAATGGAATCGAAAAATTGCATAATATCTGTTTGTCATAAGAATAAAAAATACGCTGTATACTACATTCGAACCGCGTTTTCTGAATATATACCGCGTATGTCGTGCTCGTGATAGACATAATACGTCACCACAAGCAATTCTTGTGTACTTAAATGTTTCACAACTCACGGCACATCCGACACATCTTATCTTAGTACGCTTTTTAGACTTCTATTCTTTTCAATTAATTTTCGCGCTTAATGTGAAATCACATACTATAGCAAAGGATCATCTTCTTTCATTTCGATACTCTAAAGCCCTATAAAAATCCTGATATTCAAAATGTTTTATCTCAGAATGAAGTGCATTGGAAGTTGAAATATTGCCCAAAGCGTCGTGTAAAATTTAATGAATATCTGCGATAGCGACTGAATTAAAAGATAAAAAACGGCAATATACATGTGTTTCTTTCGATGAATTATTGAAATTAATAGTAAGAATACCATTAGAAAAACAATGTTTTTATGAACATATTAGTCATGGTGATAGTGTGAAATTTTATGTCAATTATGAATACTATAAAAAGGATCATAATATGATGATAAATACTAATAAAGCATTGTTATTTATTCCACAATTATTTATCAATATAATCGAAATACTATCAAATAGTCAAAATATTTCTTTAAATGATATGATTATATTAGGAGCGTCAGCAGACGAGAAAGAGAGTTATCATATAATCCTAGATAATGAACATATTCGTTTTCCTGATACTCATTCTATACATTTGTTTTTAACAGAGATACGTCGTATTCTATTGTTAGTTACCATTAATCATGAATGTTTACGAAAAAAACATTATATGGATAAGAACCTTAATAATGAATGTAATTCAATAGAGTTAATGACTATATTCAATAATGTTTGGTTAGAATGGTTTGATCGTGTTAATTGTAAAATACCCAGGTGAAAGCATACGATACGTATACGGCCGTTTACGGTCAAATACGGAGCGTATACGGCCGTAAACCTGGTCCATGATTTACAATCGCATTTTAGCGCGAATACGGCCGTATCCGATCGATATACGATACAAATACGGCAAAAGTATGGTGAGAAAACGGTCGTAAATCATGGACCCGGTTTACGATGGAATACGGTATTAATACGGTCGTTTATGGAGTAATTACGGCGTAGAAACGGCCGTTTACGGTGAAGTTACGGTAATTTACAGTGGACCGTAACCTTTCTCCTGGGAAGATAACATCAGTGATGATCGACTATGCCGTCCCCCTCCCCCCCCCCCTAATTTAGAGACGTTCCGTCGCTTATAATACAGGATGAAGTTGAAGAATTCATCTGATTGGCATCAATTTATGACGAAATAACCCACATGGACTCGATAGAATTTCTCATTTGAATCCATTTTAACGTCGCGAACTTCAGCCGTCGGTGTTCATGTGTGTATTGATTAACATACCCCGATGTTTATTAGAACAAAAAGGAAACTATAAATGCATTGAATCTACACTAATACGTGTGGTATAGCTGGCTGTTTCACTTGAACTAATACCTAATTGCCTCTCATCAATTACTATCTGGGATTATTGTTTGAAATCTATCAGCCTAGATTTTATGTTACTTCAGGAACACATTTTTCAATAGTACGTTTAGTTCTAATACGAGCAATAAGATCGATGATTCTACTAACAAATATTTCATACTGTTTAAGTAAATTTTTATGCAGTTCTATCATAGAAACAAGAATCGATGGTTCTAAGAACACGTTTATTTTGAAGCGGCTTATTTATTTAATTATCTAGAGCTCACCGAGCAGAATTGAGAAGAAAACATGAAAAACAAAAAGATTGATAAAAAAAATAAGTTCATAAAAATGAAAGATTGATTTTCATGGATTACAATTCAACTCAATTTGGACAATTTATCGTATAGCTGTTGAAAATCAAGGCAATTATTATAATCCGCTCGCCATAAATCGATTACTTTTTGATACAACTGTTTTGCTTGATCTTTCTTTTCAGCCATTTCACAAAGATTAGCTAGATCAGTAAGAAAAACTTTCGGATATATTGACGCATGTTTCAAATGAATATCATAGAGTTGAATCAATTGTTCACCTAATTGAATCGCCCGATTCATGTATGTTATACGATGATTTTCGTTCATATTATTTTCTTTTAAAAATCTTTTATAAGCAAAAAAGACTTTTTCTCGTTGTTGTAATAATAAAATACTATGTTCATGTAATATTTTTTCAGCATCTAAGAGTTTTTGTTCATAAGTTTCAATTGACTGTTCAGTATCATCAATAAATGATAAAGTCACATGATCGAAAATTCGTTCCTTTTGCGAGCATTTATTTCGTCCGAGACAAGTAACGATTACTGTAGTCGAATCAGAAGAATGATTTTGTACGACCAATGAATCTCCACATTTGTAACAGAGAAGATTTGTAGCAGATTCATCATAACGATTACGCAGGTCATCATCACAATATTGGCATTGACAAGTAAAAAAAAAGAAACTCATTAGCATCCGGCGTTGTCTTCGAGTTGGCACATAGGTTAAAGAATGTTCTAATCGAAAATCATTTTGATGACGATAACTAACTGTTAATTGGTTGAACTCTAATGTTGTTTGAGGAATAGTTCGATGAATATCAGCAAATTTTAGACGCATATTAATATCGAATGAACATTGAAGTAAATCTGGTTGGCAACTATGATTAAAACGTGATGTTGTTAAATAAATAGCCCAACCAATACAAACTCGTCCATGAAGAATGTTATCATGAAAACCAACACGAAATCGATTGATTAAAATTTTTCCAAATGTTTCTAATATATCTATATGATCGAATTGTTCTTTGAATAAAAATTTGATTTGTGGTTTTGTTATCAACCAAAGTTTCCAATGTCGATTTGCATAGAGAATTTCATCACGATGCCCAAGTAGATCAAACCATGATCGACGATGAAGATGTTGTGGTACATTGGAACATAAGTCAATAGTTGGTTGGCCACCATCTATATTCAAACGACTTATCACTCGAGCTATCATACGTGCAAGAACTGATTCTTCGATGTCGTTTTCATTCGAACGATTTTTATAAGCCTCACATTCCATTCGATGATAAACCATATCATATGTTCGACATTCATCATTACAGTAAACCATTGTACAACAATGTGGACATTTTTTTGTGGCAGACTTGAAACATGCCGAGCAACGTTTAGTTAAAAATGATTCTTTCAATGCTGCTATATAGGGTGCCTCAATTAATATTGACATTGTTTTATCTTAATGTAGTGTTTTTTTGTTAATTCTGAGTAGTAATCAGTTGAATAAACATAGACACACACACACACTTCAAATGAAGTCAATCGATGAACGTATTTTATGATGGAACCTAAAAATAGAATATTCAGAATCCATGATTTTACTTAAAAATAAAACGAATAATTGCAGAAAATTGATTATATCAAGTGAGATGAAAATCTTTCGAAGGAAAACGATAGAAATCTACAGATCCTCACTTGAAATCGACGATTTAATTGTTAACTGGTTCATGAAACGCTGCATTTATAGTGATTCAGCTAATATTTTGTTTTTGGTAGATTCTCATGAATCATTAAATCCAGGGTGATATTGAATGTACGGTTTAAAGTTAGTCGATAGAAAATTAATATTACATTCAAGGTTATGAAAATCTTTGATTAGGTGTGATTGTTAACTACAAGATTAATCACCTATTCTATGATGAAAGATCATTGCCGAATTTCCCAACGAAGAAAATTCTTAATGAAATAAATTGACTGCAAAATCTTTTTGTTTTTCTATTAGATCTTTTCTAATTTTGTAAATATATGAATGAGACTAGTGAAATTTCTATATTTCAATAGATAATCACTCGAAATATCGAATAGATCTCTCATTAAGTTCTTATCGACTTTCACTGAGCAAATCAATATAATCATGGTTGGAGAATGATTCAAACAGTTGAAAGTGTCTTATTGACTTGTTTATTTAATTTTTTATCTAAATTCAAAAAGTCTATATAAATTCCAAATTATTTTTAAATTTAATCGTAATTCAAAACATAACAAATTTATCTTTTAGATATTCTTTTGTCTATTTTAAATCTACTTACCATATGTATCAGAAATATCACAATCAACCTTCATTCTATGTAATCCCCATTACGAATAAAGCTAACATTCTTCATCTTGCTTGACTAATGTTCTAGTCTTTGGGTGCACTAAACCTGTCAATCTTCATCAACAAGTAGATAGCTACACAATAAATAAATTCAAATTAATACGACCGCAAAATGCTTTCATAATAGGAATAGATAAAGATTTTCTTGACAATATTTATGCCGAATATTTCCAGTACACTGAGATACAGATAAAGAGAAATACTTATTGATGGTCTTTTCTTTCGAACTATTTTCATAGCAACAATCTTTAATACACACATATGTACTATGTGAATCAAAATTAGTTTAAGATCTTATAGTAACATGAATTGGATTCATACAAGACTTACCTATTTTGAAAATAGTTTTTATCTGTCTGTAGTTATAATGTCTTGTTGCAAAGTAAAAATGTTCTCACAAGTGTCGATTTATAGAACCTTCATGCTGTCACAAGTCTTTATCCTTGTGTGTACCAAAGAAAAACTTGAGTAAATATTTTGATTAGTTCTGTGTAGGTATTTTTTGTTTTTATTTTTTGTAATGATGGCCAAACTTATTTCTTATCTTATTCTAGTCTTTGATGGTGTTTTGCATTTTCATTGAAAAGATCGCATGTTACGAAAAAGACAATTACAGATTTATCATGAACTTCGAAAAGAGAAAAGAAGATCAAATTTATTCAAAGCTTCAATCAATCTTGAATTTCATAGATTGGTTATTATATTATCCATTTGACTGTTCGATCTAGAGAACATTGCTGGCGAAGATTTTAGGTTTTGCTGAGAAATTACAATTCTCTCATAGAATACTATTTATTCTACTAGGCAAGAGCTCACCAAAAACCTATTTCCGTCACATGTGCGGTCTATATAGCACATCTACTCTTTTCTAGCCTCAATTTTGTAGTATTGCCAACGTTTACATTTCCTTTTCATTTTTTACGCACGAATGATTGCTCGAACTACTTTAAGTGAAGCACCCATCTGTCAAACGGCTTGTATGGAAATTCAAGCAGAGTATTTATTCTACTTTTTAAAGAATGTGATTATGATGTGATGGTTACTTTTTTTTATTGTAGTATTTTAGAAGTATAATGAACAGGTAACTTTGCAATGATTTAGAAAGAAAAAAATGTCTTCTAAGATAAGAAGAATGACAGTATTCACTTCAGGTAAAATTGATTGATTGAATAAGAAAACAAAAATTTCAAATGTTTCAGTTATATCATCGATAAGCGGGTGCATTCCGATTTAAAAAATAACTATTCACATTTGTAACAAAATGATATTTCCTGGGTGATTCTCTTTCGAGATTGTACCAGAGTTTATATCGACTTCATCCGAATGCAATGAAAAGTTTT
>OENT01002438.1:0-22302 GCA_900239685.1 Rotaria macrura
AAAACCTTATTTTCAGTGTTTCCTCGATTTCTCTCTTATTTCTCTGAAAAGCTTTTACGACCCAATGACAAAAATGATCAGAATAAAAAGTTCTATCAGATGATAGTATGAAAACGTGATTTAAAAATACTTTCATGTAAGGATGGGAGGAAGCTGGCGGAAACACCCACTTATATTCGGACATTTCTAATATTTTCGTCAACATCTATCTCGAATGCGTCTAAAAATGCCCTTTTCCGATCTTTTGAATAAAAAATGCTGATTCGGCAGCATGTCCATCTGTGTCTATCCATTCTTGTTCGTTAAATATCGTATTTAAACAAAATAAACAAATGTAGAATGGAAGCATCCATGCGAGATAAAACCGACATTTATCCTTGTGATCGAAATCGGCAAGATCGGCTCAGTAAAATTTGTAATTCAAGTTACCGTCGATTATTCCGACAGGAAACTGCATATTCGGCAACAGCCTGTCGCGAATCGTATCTTTCGTAAGTTTATTTGCTGTGGAAAACCACCGCTCAAGGTGTTCAGGATCACGAGATCGAACGACGAATTGACATGGCGATACTGCGAAGTGATTTTGGATCATCAAAGCGATGTGAGAGCATCGAAATAAGTGAATTGGCAACATGACCGATTGGTGCAAGTGAATCAAAAATTTTGTGAATGTCGATTGTTATATTTGTTTCGAAAATTAGTGCACTGCCGTCACGAAAACACTAAGCGTTCATCGTTAGTATAATGTAGGGAATGAGCACATCGTGCACAGTTATCAGTGGATTGCCGTTCAACGCATGAAAACAAGTCGGTTCATTCCAGTACAGCAAATGTAGCTTTGATCGTCGTTCCCTTCATTGCTGTTTCAGCTCCGAATCACTTCTTCTCTTGACAGAGGATTAACAATGCACTTTATCATGAGCACAAGAGACAAAGTCAGTTGATCTTCACCTCATTAAAGTCTTTCGATGATCAGTCCTGATTCACAGGGCTCCAATCTTTGATAGAAGGGTGAAAACGTCGAGAGAAAACTTGCATGTACTGACATATCGCCTATTGCATGTGATCAACTTGTTCCCAAAACCCAATCATCATTATACTTTATATGTGTTAGCTTCAAGCGCAAAAGCGAGAAATAGATGAAAAGAAAAGGCAACTGATGGTTATTTTACCAGTCACCCCCCCCCCACGCACACACACAGTAGTTTTTTCTTTTCATCTAGTTCTGTAAATCTTGATAATAACGTTGGCTAGCCTACTGAAAATTGACAAAAAATGAGCTGAACGTTTGGTAGGGACTGAGGATTTTAGATGTAAAAAAATGCTCATCTTTGATATCGTCTATATAACACTGGTGCATACCTACTTTAATCGCTAAAAAAGATCTTGAATCTAGACCTTATTAATGCCTACGTTACAAAGTTAGATTCTGATAATTCTTTGATTTAAAATATATGTTAGCAAATAGAAACATAGTCTGTTCCCTGCGGAGGGCATTAAATACAGACTTTTCTAAACCAGAATACAAATAATTGATTTCGATTGCTATTCACATACTATTCAAGTATCATCCGTCTTCCTTCACAATTCAGAATATTGCAATAATGCGCTTAATAGAAAACTAAGCTCTTCATTTCATTGCTTCAAAGGCAGCAGTTTGAGAAAATGATGATCATTTCTTCTTCGAACTTTTAAAACGTGGTAAATAAATTTTACATGAAATTACAGCTTCTAATCATTGACTTTTTATAGTTTCAGATTCATCGAAATTTAGATCATGTCAAAATGAGCAATGTTATATTCATACCTTGTTTTTCACATAACGAATTTACTGATAATTTTTACAAATACGACATTTTATTCATCTTCCATAATAAAAAAATATCTTTTTACCCGTTTATACTTGTTTGAGTGTATGTCATGAGTATATTTTGAAATCTTAATATTACCCGAAAATATAGGATAAATAGTTTTTTAAATATAAAATTGAATTATCGTAAAAGCATAATTCATGATACAAAAAGTGCATTGTCTTTGGAATCAAACAGGAAAAAAATATTTTCAATAATGCAAACGTTTTCTTAATAAGATATAATTGTAACGATAACAAGGTGATATCGTGTCGTTCTAACTGTCTTCATTTCAATATGTTCATTCCAGTTATATTTGCGTTCCGCTTCGTCGCTAGTCAATCAAACGGAGAGAGAACATGAGAGAGAAATATAAGCGCACACGGAGATAATCATCATTGTGATGGGCTGAGCAGATAACTTCGTACCAGAGGTCCAACTAGGCTGCGTTTTTGAATGTCTGGTCGGCCTGTGCCTGCCGACTCATTTGTCCAGTCTGGCCTGTCTATTTTTATTTTATACCAATAACATGACCAGAGGCATCCGGAGCAACCGAAAATCAGTGATGGGGTAACCTGTAAAATCCTACTTTCCAAAAATGTTGCAAAAAAGTAGCAAGTATTACCAGGTCTTCCGGATTTTGACAGCTTTTCGAGATTTTGCGTGAATTTTTTTAAGAATTTTCAGAATGTTTCTGAATTTTATTGAGATTTTCTCGAAATGTTTGGGAGCTTTCTTTAGGTTTCTCAAAAAGACTTTTCGGAGTTTTACAGAATATTGAAATTTGAATTCTGGATTTTCGAGTTTGTTATCCGGCAACACTGAGGGTAACTTATAAAACCATGTTTCATGTAGTAGGAATTTCATTTTGTGAAATAGAATGCAAGACAATTCTTCGAATATTCCAGAGGAGAGAGTCACACACACATGCTGCCCTGACCGTTACGATGATAGAATTGAAACACGTATTTTGTGTTACTAGCGAACGATCTGGGGAATCAGTAATAGAGATAGAAGATCAATATCAGCCATTCCTCGAAGAAACACAATTTATTGCTAACATTTAGGCTTAAAAAAAATAAAAAAGGCTTTAACAATGAATAATACATATCAAAACAAGAATCGATAAGAAGGATTTTAATAAGAATCAAGACTAAAAGAATATAGAGAAATGAGAACATAAAAAATGAATAGATACAAGTGATGAACAATGGGATTTGAGATGAACATTAGTCATCATTTCGATCCATCATAATGAACACATCATTCTGATTGCAGTATTTGGTTTTATTAATTAATCTCTTCCTATTTTGTTGTTAAACTTTTTTATCTTTTAGTAACGTTTCGACAACGATATTGGCTTCGTCAGACTATTTTATTATCTAATAAACACTTATATGTAAACATGCACGTACACGTAGTTTTCTTTTTCTTGTTAGTTTTCTTTCAAATGATGATAGTAGGATGGAGGAAGAAGACATATAGTCGACAAATCCTACCAGTATCATCGTCTTGCCGTCCAACTATCATCATTTGAAAGAAAACTAACAAGAAAAAGAAAACTAGCTGTACGTGCATGTTTACATATAAGTGTTTATTAGATAGTAAAATAGTCTGACGAAGGCAACATCGTTGTCGAAACGTTACTAAAAGATAAAAAAGTTTAACAACAAAATAGGAAGAGATTAATTAATAAAACCAAATACTGCAGTGAGAATGACCTTCCTTAAATCCCAAACTGAATACAGAACATTATTCTATACTCTCCTAATTGCTAGCACGACTTTCAATTTGTGGAAAAAATTTCTATTGAAAATTAAATAATATATATAAAGGATATAGACAGACCAGGCGGCCTTCTTTTTTTAGCGGCCTACTTGTCTGCCCGGTCCTGATTGGACCTCTGATGTGTACACGTATATCAACTACGATAGAAAAAGTGTTTATGCAAGCACAATAATAAACAAGAAGAACATCTGCAAAGAGTTTTATTATCATTTGAAAAACAACAGAAATGGAAAGATTTATTAAATATCTCAATGATTTATTTCAATACAATGCAAGAGAATGAATACTGATATCAAAGAATGCCATTGCAAGAACTGATGTCATGATGAGCCTCGCAGCTGGCAGAATAAAACTAGCGACATCTGTACGCTTGTAAATTAATAAACACCAAATCCTTCAGTAGTTCTCTTAATTAGCGGTTTGAAGTTGAAATTAATTAGAATCTGAACGCCTAGTAGGTGTGTATATGCGAAGTGTAGCTCAGAAACAAATGTATGGATACCACAGCCAATCCGTTGTAGCAGACCACTGATTGATCAATACGTCATAAAAATCAAGCTTTTGGGTTTGGAGAACTTTCGGTCTTGTACGAGCTTTTTAAAACAGCCACACCCTCTGCTCTTCTTGATAAATACATTTTAAAAAAATCTTAAAAAAGCTTCAAAAATCATTTGATGTACCCATGACCCCATCATTAAAAATATATCTGGTGAAAACCTAGTTTTTGTAGAAAAGCAAAAACAAGAATTTTTGTAACAGCATGTTACTGATTTTATATCTTAATGATATTTCTTATTAGAAAATTACAAAAATGCTATTCCAATCTCAACTGCCACTGTCATATATACTGGGAAACGTGACTTTACACGTGATTGCAAACAAATACACAAACGCATGTTATTTCATATGACCCTCCATTCAGTCGAGTGAATAAGAAAAGAGAGAAAGCATACGAGCGCTGTATTTATTCTTCTTTTGTACCCATTACAATATACGTGAATAAATTGTGTGACTTATTTTCTTCGCATCTCTTTTACGAAGAATAACTCAACATGGAACAAGTAGTGTGTTTTTAATTAATGAACTATTCTATTAAGAATAATTCATACAAACGATCTATTGATATTGTTTATTTATATCTATTTTCTAATAGAAAACAGCACTCAAACCAGTTGAAGCAGCCGTTAATGAATACGAGGAAGATCTTATTGCAGGCGATTTAGAAGACAAAAGCAATAAACCAAATTCATCTGAAAACAAAGCACCAGAATCGAAAGACATAGATTCTGAACAAATGAGAATTCGTAATATTCCAATGGTAAATTCGAAAATTTCAGTTGATCTTTACCTATGTATTGTGATAGCTAGAAAATGTTCAAGGAATAAAACAGAGATTTTATCATCATTTACATTTTACTGTCGTTAAAGATCTTGATATAGCTAGCAATTATGATTATTATACATCTATTGCTCATACAGGTTCGTTTTAAATAAATTATTCATTTTCTTTAGTAAATTCTTATTTTAGTTCGTGATCATCTCGTTGGTCGATGGATTCGTACCAATCAATATCATTTTAAAAAGGATGAAAAGGTTTTGCACTAAGCAGAGTTCGAAATCAAATATTCATTTTATTTTTTTTAGCGCGTCTATTATCTATCTTTGGAATTTCATATGGGACGAGCTTTATCAAATTGTATGATTAATTTAGGCATTAAGAATACTGTCGATGAAGCTCTGTATCAAATGGGTTTGAATATTGAAGAATTAGAAGAACTTGAAGCAGATGCAGCACTCGGCAATGGCGGCCTTGGTAAGTTAGAATTTATAATAAACCATGTGACTCAAAACGAACATAAATTGTTGGTATACCACCGGTTCTTGTGGGCATCGTGGCATACCTATTGTACTGTAAAAAAACATGCAACATGGGAGAGATTATAATAATTCCCGATATTGTAAAACCTTTTTCAACAAATAATTACTTACTTAAAATTTGATTTTAATCATTCAAAAAGATAAATATTACTTGAATCTGAAATTATGCATGAATCTCTGCAACGTGGACGCTCTGCATTGAATTCCACACATGAAAAAAGGTTTCATCATAAGAAAAAAAATCTAAAAAACATTGGAAGCTCAGAGTAATATTCTGGAGTAGATTAGAAAAGATTTTGGATCTTTCTAATAACTTTTAAGTTAGGCAGCTTGCCATATCTTTTTTTCTGTTATGTTATTGAATTTATCATAAAAAGTCTTGCAGATTAAGCTCACTAGGAAATGCAGCCTACCACATTATAACACAAAATTATACTGAAAATTTCTTTGTCGATCAGTGATTTTTATATGAAATTATTGAGTGAATGATTAATTATTTTCAGGACGATTGGCTGCTTGTTTTCTCGATAGTATGGCTACATTAGGACTTTCTGGATATGGCTATGGCCTTCGATATGATTATGGTAAAGATTAATAGAAGATATTTTCACGAAAATATTATCTTGTTTAAAGGTATATTTCAACAAAAAATTATAAATGGCTACCAAGATGAGTATCCAGATAATTGGTTAAGGTCTTGATCAAAAAGTTTATTTCTTATGAATCTATTATGAATTTTATAGATTTTCCAACCCATGGGAAATAGCTCGACCAGAGCATCTTGTACCTATTCGATTCTATGGTAAAGTTATTAATGATGAAAATGGAAAAAAGAAATGGATCGATGCAGAAGTTGTTCATGCTACGCCCTATGATATACCTGTAAGAATGAAACTCTATTAAAAATGTATCAAATATGTGTTTTATCAATATTTGTTGAAAATCATCATTTGAAAGAGATTCATTGCAAACAGCAATTGTTACATAGAGTCGCTAACTTCGACTTAGTGTTATCAGATTGTTGTGCGAAATACGCGAAATCTCATCCAATATGAACTGTTTTTCATTTTCAAAAACATCATGAGTTCGACAATAACACATCGAATATCATGTTGAACGTTTTTTACATTTGTTTTTGTTGAATACATTGAAATTAGACAGATGTTTCTATCACGAACATAGTATCTAGAGGAAAACATTCCAAAGAATTTAAGTAGACAATGCAGAAGTTTTTTTCATACTTATTTCAATTTTTTGTAGCACTATTGACATGTGTACAATGAAATAGGTAAATCTATGTTTGCGATAGAATAGATTTAAAAAAAAAGGCTGTACAAAAAAACGATACACTTATAATATTTAACAATTTGTAGGAATCAAAACTAATAGTCGTCATGTTTGATGCACAGTTATGGTTGAAAAAATTCAACGACGTCTGATTGCAATAGTTACTATTCATATTGCTGAAAATCTGCTACTTTCAAAGCACTAACGTAATCTATTATAGAATAAGATAACTTATTTTCATATTTAGATACCTGGTTATAATAATAATGTAGTTAATACATTACGTGTATGGTCGGCAAAAGCTTTAGGTGCATTTAATTTTCAATTATTTAACGTTGGTGATTACACTCGTGCAGTTGCTGAAGAAGTAAACAAGATTTTAAAATTCTTTCATTGGCTCGTTTCTTATTTTTGTTTTTGTAGAGCTTAGCAGAAAATATTACTCGAGTATTATATCCAAATGATAATGTAAATAGATACTTTTTCAATACTTATTTAAATGTATTTTTTTGCTTTTTTTCTTGTCGTAGTTTGTTGAAGGAAAACTTCTTCGTTTAAAACAAGAATATTTTTTAGTATCAGCATCATTACAAGATATTCTTCGACGTTTTAAAGATTCAAAATCATTTTCAATTTCAAATCAAAAAGTTGATTTCACATATTTTCATGAAAAAACAGCCATTCAATTAAATGATACACATCCAGCATTGACTGTTGCCGAATTAATGCGTTTATTAATTGATGAAGAAAATATTGAATGGAATCAAGCGTTTGATATAACAAGAAAAGCTGTTGCTTACACGAATCATACTCTATTACCTGAGGCACTTGAGCGATGGTCCATTGAAATGTTTAAAAACATTTTACCACGACATTTTGAAATTATTACAGATATTAATTTACATCATTTGGATGTAAGAAAACATTGAAATAATACGAATATAATATATATTGATATATTAACTTTTTCTTATGACGTAGATTGTGAGAAAAAAATGGCCAGGTGATGAAGAACGTGTTAAGCGTATGTCAATTATCGGAGAGGAAGAACAAGTAAGAATATAAAAATGCTCAGATATAAAATGCATAATTACTAAATACGTACATCAGTGCGAATGAGCCGTAGAGAATTAAGGTTTATGCTTAATAGATAGTGCTCTTATCTCAAGAGCTATTTTATCAACAAGACAGATTGTAATCCTCATAATCTCATCTGATCGAAAAGATCCCATTAACTATGAAGACTCATAAAGCTTTTGTGTAAGTAGGTGTCGATAAACACAAGATTCAGATCCACACCAATAAATAGAATTTGTAGAATACAGATGTAACAATTCTCTTTGGCTAGCTATTGTATACGATTCGAGTGGATTGGTCTGAATGTCCGATAGATCATTTGGTATAATGTGCACTATAAGGCAGTATTCCCAATTAGACAAAGAAATCGCCGGTAGGGTGAACAAATGTGTGACATAGCTATGTATTAAATTATAGATAAAACGCATAATGCACCATTAGGAAAACAAAACCGCAGACCGCCAAAAGACAGTTCTGCATCATTGCTACCATGATTTTTTCGTAACATTATGTTTCTGTTTCTAATATAAATTCTACATTGGGTAATTATTTCGTCTTAATCTATTTTTATATAATTATGATTGTTATTTCTTTTACTGTCTGTTATTGTATTCACTGTAAATTTGGTGATCGAAAATAGCTGTCTTATTATTGAATTTCATTATTTATTAACAATCGTGTTTTACAGATTTTAGTCATCATAATATTGACTCCATTATGATTCATAAAATATTTTTTAAATGTTTCTCTTCTTTCAAAATCATTGGTTTCTTCATTTGACAAAGATAAGACTGAACAACTGATTAGAAAAGGAAATCATCCGTAAAAGATTCTTTGATCTCTGTTATTTCTTACCAAATCAAGATCAAACTTCGTTCTGTGCGTCTTCATAGCTTACCGTACCACACATGGTCTCTTATTAAAGTGACAGCATAAAGTTCTGCAGTTAGCAATTATTAAAAACATATGACCATATATGTTAACCTCCTAGGTTTTCTTTACAAAAGACGAAAACCTAGCTTTCTTACTATTATTAATGTTCATAGGAAAACAAAGTTGATAACGGATTTCAAATCTTTTGTTTAAAAAAGGCAGGTTATATATTGGCAACTTTTTAATTATTTTCTAATTGGTTAGGGTCATTTAACTTTACTTGACATGAGAATTTCCATTTTCTTAGAATCAAATAGGTATGAAGTGTGAAGAGTTTCATTCACTATCCCTTGTTCTCTGTGATAGTTTTCGCTGTTGTATTCGATCCTATACGGCAAAGAAGCATATCTCTAAAAGCTACATGACGAAGAGCTCTGTCGGTCTTCATCGTACTAGCTACGATTACCTTGAAACCGACTAGAAATATTCCCAGGTCAAAACATCAGACGTAAGATCGTTTCCATCACATTGAGTCATATGAAAAATATACGAGAAATCGTGGTCTTTGTAAACCTTGGATGAAGTCTTGACGTATGATCTTTTCGAAAGACCATATAGAATCTTGTAAGAATCGTATTGGCCAAGATTTGATGTAAATTTTGTACACATCCCGCATACTTGTACGCTGTCATCTAATTGTTAAACGATCGTAAAAGATCAGGTGTGTGAATCATGTAAGATCTTATTGTTTGACTTAAATGTAATAGAGAATGTTTGAGCTAGAACTCGTCTAAGTCTCATACTGAAATTCATTCACATTGATAGAGACGTCAAGTTTCATAAAAAAAAACATATTGTGCAATTTTTTATAAATCTCTATTGCCTCGGTTTTCATTTCAGGTAGTCAGAATGTCCTATTTATCTATAGTCGGGTCACATGCAATTAATGGTGTAGCTGAATTACATAGTCGTTTACTTAAGTCTACACTGTAAGTATGCTTTCCTTTGTTTCATATCCAGTTGTTGTGTTTTCGAAGGTTTTCTTCATAATTAGATTTAAAGATTTTTATGAGCTTAATCCAGAAAAATTTCAAAATAAAACAAATGGTATAACACCACGTCGTTGGCTACTTCTATGTAATCCAGATTTGTCTGAACTTATTTCAAGTAAAATTGGTGATGATTGGATTACAGATTTATCAGAATTAGCGAAATTACGCGCTTACGTCAACGATGAACAATTTATTCGTGATGTTCAACATGTCAAACTTGTATGTTTCTTTCTTAAATTAAGGGAAATATTTTTTAAAAAAGAAATTCAATTATTTCTAGGAAAATAAAAAGCGTTTAGTTAAATTTCTTCAACATGATTTTAATATAAAAGTTAATCCAGATACAATATTTGATGTACAAGTAAAACGTATTCATGAATATAAACGGCACTTGCTAAATTGTCTTCATGTTATTACACTATACAATCGTATTAAAGATAATCCCAATATTGATATTGTACCACGTACAGTTATTTTTAGTGGAAAGGTTAGAGAACAAGAATGTTTATTTCAATGAATAAAGATTAATTCTTTCTTTCAGGCTGCACCTGGTTATCTACTAGCGAAATTAAGTAAGCTAAAAGGACAAAAGACATTGAAAGATAATTTTGTTTTGGTTTTAGTTATCAAATTAATATGCAATATTGCACGTACAATTAGTGAAGATTCAGTAGTTGGTGATCGTCTCAGAGTTCTTTTTCTCGAAAATTATCGTGTCAGTCTTGGTATGTATATCATTAACAAAATCTTTTAGCTTAATTCTTATACGATAAAAGTATGAAACACAAAATAATTTGCTGTTATTTAACGAAAGTAAGGACAAAAGAATATACCTGCCTTTTGTCTAACATATTGCAGATTGCATAGGGTAATAACTTTCCTACAGCTAATATTGGTTACAGCTCTGGATAGAATGTCAGTCTGATGCAGAGTTTTTTGTAGTCGATTGGTTGAACTCACCAAACGCACTGGCCTCAAGAAAAAATCTATGTCACTACATAGTCAGCATACTAGTGAAAGGATGGTCGAAAGAAATAGTCGTTAGTGAATATCCAGCGTTATCTACATGGTTGGTGATACTGAGGTTTGAACACAGTACCTTTTAGATACGAATCGAACAATGCAGACATTCAATCATGGGCGTTTTTAACAGAAAGATTTGCTTGAAGAAATTGGCTTAAGTCAAAATTGTATATTTAATTCGATACTTTGTTCGAATTGCGAGACAAATTTAGATCAATATTATTCTAGAACTATTAGCTTTCTATATGCTGTGTGACACTATCTGTGATGTATTCAAAAATCTTGTCTTTTACTTCAATACTTTGATCAGTTCAAGAAATAGACATGATGCTTTTACAAGTTGATTATTTGTGCATCTTTCTGAATGTTGTCCATTTATTATACCTCAACATGTTTAACCCGCGCCTCATATAAAAGAGAAAGAGATAGTTGCGTGAAACTTTTTCTACTCGACATGAAACTATTAAACTTGTCTGAACTTCTAATCTGATATTGAACTCTGACCAAAAAATATGTGTTAGTTTCCAGTTTCTAAAAAAATCAATATTTTTTTGTTTTCAAGCTGAAAAGATTATTCCAGCCGTTGATTTATCTGAACAAATATCATTAGCTGGTTTGGAAGCATCAGGCACAGGTAATATGAAAATGATGCTCAATGGAGCATTAACCATTGGTACATACGATGGTGCAAATGTTGAAATAGATGAAGAAGTTGGACGTGATAATATATTTATATTTGGTATGACAGTTGAAGAAGTTGATGCATTACGTGAAAAAGGGTAAACGAGCCATACTGATATATACATTGACTTACAAAAGAATTCAGCAATGCTTATTTTCAATTTTTTCTACTATCTGAAAAGTTTCTTATGACAAAAACGAAACGAAAATAATAAGTGAATTCTTAATGAAGAGATGTCCCGATGACCGAAACTTTTGTTTGTCAATATTTAGAATACCGCATTTTCATTATGTTTAGACTACCTAAAACAGGGGAGCGCAAGGATATCTATTCTAGTTGAGACACCTCCACTTTCTTTGCGACGTTTTCTAATTGCGATATGATGAGGATATGCATGACTACAAATTTAGTTTGTGTTATTTTTGTTCTACGAGAAGTGTATTAGTGAATGTGCCATGAGATTGCTGTATCTCAAACAAATTACATAGTAGAAAACTCGTAGACGTCTCGTTTTTCGAAGAACCATTCGTTCTACCATATTATTTACTCTCAGTAAAACGATAGCCAAGCATTCTAGATGATGTACAACTCGAGTTTTGTTTCTCTCCAGGCTTCATCTTTTCGTACAAGTTTTCTCTACTAGAATTACTGAGCAGAATCTTTTTGGAACTTGAGACACGCGAAAACAATTGAAAAGAAGCCTCGTTGAATTGATTTTGATAACTGCTGTATATTTTATGTTTCATTTGAAAGTTAATTCTTAAAATAAATAACGTAGATACAAATGGAAGGAATATTATGAACGCGAACCGGAATTAAAACGAGCATTAGATCAAATACGAGATGGATTTTTTTCACCTGAAGATCCAAATCTATTTGCTGATATTATTAAAAGTCTACTTGAATTCAATGATCAGTAAGTTAAAAGCTTTCTTTCGCATAAAAAACATCTTATTCTATTTTATAGTTATATGCTGCTTGCAGATTATGCCGAATATGTGAAAGCACAAGAACGTGTTGAACAACATTACAAAGTATAAACAAGAAAAACGTTTCTTTACTCGTTTTTTTCTATTTCATTGTTTTAATTTAGAATCAAACTGAATGGACAAAAAAATGTATTTTAAACATAGCTGGAGCAGGCAAATTTTCATCGGATCGGACGATTAGTGAATATGCTAAAGACATTTGGAATGTTACACCAGTCAAGCCAAAATCACTAGGATCTCATCATGAGCGGCCAGACATTAAGAATAAAATCGAACAAGTTGAAAAGACTCATTCGAGTATTCAACGTGAAGATTATTAGAAATAACGGGATGCAAGTTGTCGTATGGCGGACAGATTAATAAGAACAACAAAAAAAGAAAAAACAGCTTTGTTCTAGTTTATATGCATGCAAATTCTTACATTTCATTTAAATCAGCCTTTTCATCGTTGTATATTTCTTAATCAATTATACTCTAGGGCATATTATTAAAAAAGAATGCATTTAATATTTAAGACTAATTATAAGTCACATTGGCGTATCAAAATGTAACACTTTTATATTTGTTTTTCGTAGATGGATATCTTCTTTTTCTCTTTATCGAATCTAGATTACTCTGAATCGTTTGTTTTAAATTCTAAGCAGACGTTTCTGTGACTCTAAACACTAAAGATTGCATCGGCACAAGGAATGCACCAGCTCAGTCCGACTGGATATCCAATTAACTGACCTCGAATAAATTCAATAATCAGTGTTTTTTTTCGATACACTAAAACTATCAGAGTATAATATAGAGTATTGCGTGGGTTCAAATTTTTGAACCCGCACCGGACCCGACCCGAGCAATAATATAAAAAAGTTTTTCTTTTCCAACAAATGTATTATGTACAGATTGTACGTAGCTAACGATTTCAGCTTTAGTGTCTTTAATTCGATTAAAACAATTCCATAATGTAGCAGTTGATTTAGGTCTTTCTAGTATCGGATATTCGCCATTTTGAATAGAGTTTCGAGTATTTCCCTATAAATTCATTTCTGAACGATAATAACAAGAAAATTTAACAAATATGAAAAAGAGATATTTCTTTCTTCGAACGAAAATATCTCGCAGCGTTTTAATAGAAATCTGAAACGGAGTACAAATGAGTACTTCATTTCTGTTGGCAAAGTATATTTTGGTACTTCGCTCTAGATAACCAAGTACCTCCAAGTATCAGCAAAATAAGTTGATAAACTTGTCGAACATTCATCGTAAAAGAATTTATTATTCAACAAGAACAGTTCCAGAAGATAATTAATGATTGTCTCTAAATCTAAAAGGTCAATAGAAATTTCGATAGCGAGCTCGATTGAACTAAAAGAAAATATCCTCAATTTCATCTGCAAGTAAAATGCATAAAAAAGCGGGAGAAGAGGGGCAATTTAAATAATGACGAAAAATGAAATAAAGTACATTTCTATTTTAGACATCACGCTTCAGGTACTTTGCTTTTTCTGCTAATTAAAAAATCCACTACTTTTCAAAAGTCTTAAGTACTCTGGATACGTTGCTTTTGCTTAGGATAGCTAACGTTAAAAATACTGCATCTCGCATGCATTCGTACATTGTTTTGAACATCAACCAATAGATTCCTACTTCACTGTTCATTCTAGGTAACATAGAAAAAGATACAAGACAGAAACATGTGTTATGAAAAAATAGAACCCGGCAAATTTTTGAATCGAACTCGAGTCCGACCCAACAGGACTTGAACTCGCATTCACCTGCGGGTCAGATTGCAGTACTCTAGTATAATAATACTTATACACTAATAAGTATTATGATATCGAGCTCATTTATTATTCTAGTACTATTATTTATCCAATCGCTACAAGTTATTCGATTATAAAATTATTTGCTATTTATTAATCAAATTCTTACTAAGCTTCCTATTCACAAGTAGTTTTCCTATGTTATCATCTTTTCGACAATTTCTTTTCACATAAAGGACAACTACTTATAATATTACATTTTTTCCCAACAGTTTTGAGAGAAGGCTGTGCCCGATTTGGAGTTTTCCCAAGTGAGAAGGGACAAATCTTACTCATGAAAACAATCATCGAATGATTTTATACAATAAAAATCATGGAAAACTGTGACTAATTCATAAAACTAGTATGTATGTTTGCCTTTTTAAAATGCACGATTCTAGTAAATGCTCTCTGTGAACTGTTGTTATCATAGAATAGCATCCATATGAACGTGGTTTGCTGAAGCGAAAACTTCATACATCAACATGATATCAAATGCAATATTTACATTAGTCACAACTAATAGTAAGTAAAATTATGCAATAAAATATTGAGATATAAATTTAAAATAAAACAAGATTGTCTATCATGAATAATGTAAGGCCAATAGATTTATTCAAGGTGACAGTATTGGGATTCGGTCTAGTATTATAATGAATCTACTATTTTTTCCATTAAAAAACGATTTTCTTGTAGTTCGAAATGAGCATCAAACAAGTAACAGACTACGTCTGGTAGATAACCTGCATCCCAAACGTTGAAAATATTTTTTAAAAATGAAATGAGGATGTTCTTGCGTATGGTATGTTAGTCTTGTATTCACACCCACAACCTCAACGTATTATGTCACCTCTGCCAATGAAATGTTCTTATTGCGAAACTTAAAAAAAAAAGAAACAGTATCATTCGCTATTAAGACGAATCGATGTATTCCAATCAGATTCTTGGTATTTTTTTATCGAATATACTTGTGCGCAGGGATTGGGTATGAGAGTGGAATGTGAGAATGTTGATGAGATTCGTGAAATAGCTATTGAAAACATTCACCCACATTTGGTACCTTGACATTGTTTTAATGAAACACTTCAATGTAAACACGGCATTCAGTATTTTACTGCCGGGTTAACTAGATTAATATTTCACGGATTAAAATTAAAAAAGACATCTGCGAGTATTCAATCCCATAGACTGATAGTATCCACATTTGAAACATAAGTTTTGATAAAAACAAAACGCTGATCGATATTGGGAAGCAGTGCTGTATATAATTAATAGCATTCATCTTTACCAATATGCGCTCATTGATTAATCCGTTGTTGCATTGAATATAGGCGAATTAGAATATTATACTTTGAATGAAGTTCCTTCGTTGGATGCATATTCTAACTAAATAGCGTCATCGAGTGTCTTCATAAACAGAAGGAAATTTCGCAACCTCTATATTTGTGTACTTCGAATAGAATATCGATTGAAAACTCAAGAGCCGAGCCCTGTTCACCAGTCAACCGCAACTTCGATGTTATGAACTTGAAGTATTACATTTGGTTCAATAGCACCATGATAGCTGGTCAATGTGACACAAGGAAACCTTTTGTCAACAAAAATCTGAACAGATCCGATGATTTCGAAATATTCAATGGATGAAAATAAAAACTCTTATAATTCTTTTAGAATTGGATTCACATCAAGAATACTTTTCTTGCTAAATATTTGTTTGATATACCCTCTCGAAAATGATTCCTGAGAAATAAACGAATACTATTTTAATCAATCGATTGCAAGTAGTTCGTTAAATCAAACTCATTGTTTACTCAACGACTGTGAAAAAATTTTTCTCGTCTTCGACATTATTAGACTAATAATCATCTAAAGAAAATGATTTGTAAGAACCTATAATATGTGCTAAACTGCTCTATTATATTCAAACCATCGAACAAGAAACGATTACATTTCAATGCGTAACACATAAAACTTATTCGACATATACAGAAATCGAAATACCTATTCGATGGATTTTCCATAGAGGTGCGATCGGTTTGGGTCAGAAAAAATGCCAACCGATCCGATCTGTGTTTTTCTCGAAAGTACAAGACGATGGTTTTGTAAGATTGGTTTCAAAAGAAAAATCTTGATACCAGAAATAGAAATCGTTTCTTTCATTGATTATCATTTGTGGAAAAAAAGATTAGTTTTGCTCTCTTACTTTAGTTTGCTCCAAGACATTTCGCTCGTTCTCACTGTCTACATTGTCTTACGTAAGACATGAATCAGTTTCTTTTTGACGGAACCGAAAGACGTGGATAGAGAATATGGCAGTGAATTTTTCAAATGATAAATATCCATAGTGACATTTTCGCTGACAAATACAAAGAATTCGGTGATTTGGAATTTGAACGAGAAATGGCGCAGAGAAAAAAACGATTTAATTCGTTCAGTAATTTTATGGTTTCCCCATTGTAAAGAAAATTCCTTTTGAAAATTTCTCCGAAAGCGACTAGATTTTGTACGTCTGATATTATCGACTCATCGTCTTCACTTTTGTATGCATTATAGTGAACTAGTTATACATTCCTAAATCAATCAAGTCTCTTTCTTTTGGCAACTCGACTAATGAAACTTGATTCAAACAACCATAAAGAGTCACTTTCAATTCTGGCTATTCGCTGTTTTATTTTCAATCTTAAAGATTATGACACTTCTTGAAACACAAATATCAACATAAACATGATTACTTTTTAACTCATCGATATATTTTCAATTGATTTTACGTCTTATGAGAAAGTTAACTTGAGCAATTTGTTTTCATGATTTGCAAGATATCATGAATAAAAACAAATATCAGAATACTAGTTCATAAATCGAACTTTTAATTTTCCAATGGTAAAAGCTTCACTGATGCATTGATAAAATTTTTCTGTCAACCGCGTGACATCCCGCATAACAAAACGATGATTCTATACTTATCTCATTAATTTTTCAGCTAATTATTTTTTCAAGAGGTATCAATGACATCGGATCACTTTTAGATTTGCGAGAGATGAATCTTGGCTTTAGATTTCTGGATTTTATTCTTCCCTGAAATCCGATGTTTTGTGAGATTGTAGTAGAAGAACTATGATCTGCTTAACATTACACTAACTGAAATGAGATTCGCTCAAATGATCACGATCAATCATATTGTTTGCTAATCTACGTGTTACCTTTCTCAATTTTATAGACCAATTAGAGTTGTATGTGTGTTCTGATAAGGGATGTAGATATGGGCAGCGTGCGAACCTGGATGTAAACAGTATGAACAACCACAACCTCATCCACAAATTCAACAAAACATTCTAGAATACAAATATCTTCAATTCAGACAATACTTCGTGAGAATCGAACGAAACAATTCGATGAATTTTGCCAATTTTTCGTACCCACAATCACTCTGTCTCTCGACCATAAAGTACCCAAAATTTTTCCCATGAAATTCTAAACCACGCTATTCACAGTGGTCGACAATATCAATTCCGATCGCTTCGGTAGCAACACTGAACCATGGAATAAATCTCTTTTCATTAATTTCAAGTAAATATTCGATGTCACATCCAGAAAACTCTGCAATTTTCAATTCAGATTGAGAATCACTCGTGAATAATTCACTTAAAGATTCGACTTTATTAATTTCTATATATTCTTGATCGACTGAAGCGATTTCTATCCGTATTTATGGTTGCAAAGTGGTCAAATGTTAAACTAAAATCGAGATGTTGCTTTCCTAATCGATCAAAATAAACGTTTATAGATTCATCGTTTCTTCCATTGAAAAGACTTTCGAATTCTATATTAATACAATGAAAATTAAAATTCGCATTCGGACAAATCATAACAATCGTTTCTATTGAATCTTTAATCAAACCGATGAATGTCATTAGAGCTGCGTTCTCTGTATTTTCGTTAATTCTTTTCTTCGTTTCTAAGTGAACATTACTCAATATGTCAAATGTTTGAAGAGCGAGTCATTTTTCATAATCATTCTTTTCTATCAAATATTTTAAGATTAATGTGCTTGGAATTTATTTTTGCTAATTATTCTGCATCTTGTTACCCATTCAAACTAATATCAAATTATAACACGTACTATCGGCGTTTTGTTGTTTAACAATTTTTATTGCATTTTTTTCCGGTAGACAAGCTTCTTCTCGTATTTTATGATTATCACAAATAACATCTAAATTAACGTCGTACGAACCAGGAGATACACAGTCTGGTAATACGTGGCGATGGAAAAATGAATTTTTATCTTTCAATTGCGATATAGCTATTTGTTGTGTGACTTCTTGAATGTCAATATCAGGATTAATAAACTCGTTGAATTTGTGTGAATTAATCTCAGATAGACGAATGCTAACATTCTGATAGTCACTATTCAAAATACCTGCTGTTGTAATATCTAGAGCGTAAAGTGAGGAAGGTTTTGATATTGCTTGATCTATAGTACCCATACCTTCTCTGACAGTTAGATCATAGAATGTTATTTCACATTCTCTATCTCTTGGTAAAGTTTGAAGACGTGCTTAAAAGTCGGCTCGAACAAAAGCATTGTTCGATTTAATTTTCTCTATAAATTCGATCTTAAATCTTAGAATTTTCCTTTCTATCAAGAGCAGTCTCATTGAAAGATAAAAGCCAACGCCAAATACTCAATTCAGCATAATCTATTGTCCATTTATCTATTTTCTTTTCCCGTCTTATGTCTGTAGATAACTGAAAATTTATCTTCATCTTTTTTCACCATGGGGATATCTTCACATTTTTCTATTGCTGCTTAATGACGATTGACATGGTTGGAATATGTCAAACGATAGCGCACCAATTTCCAATGCAGTTCTCAATTTCATTTTGCGAGAATTACTTAAAATATTAAATTTTTGTACTAATTGTTTGCGTAGAAGGCTATTGATATTTGAAGATCTCTGTTGTAAAAGTGTTTGCATGGATGTTAGTTAAGCTATTTCTTCAGCTAAGATTTCAAGTGCTCGACGAAATGCTCTTATAGCTGCCTATTTATATCAAAAATGTTGTTCATTCAAGCCGATCAGCTTTTCTTTACCTTTCATTAATAACTATCATTTACCAACGAAAGGCGCTGCACAATGATTCGGCTGAAGTTCAATGGCTTAATCAAAATTTTTCATTGCTTCATCATACACGCTACTTAACGATGATTCATTAAAGAGTAAATCATAACCTATGGCTATACGATGGTAAGGATTTTTAATAACACAATCATTTTAAAGAAAAATTCTTCAAAAATCAGTATGACTTTTTCCACTGTTGATCGGTATTTTTCATCAGCGATTTTACGTAATAACATCGCCAACTGTTCTTCAATGCCGAGTAGATCATTCCATTCAACAATGGAAGGAGTTAACATGTACAGATACACTCTTAACACTATTCATCATGTGCAATTTCTTTCAATAACGAGCAAAATTTAACAAAAAGTTCATCTTTCAGTTTGATTATTTTAAATTCACATTGTTCAAAATCACTTAGCATTTTCACTTCAATTCTATCTCATAATTGTGTGATTTTCTGTGTGTTAAATGCTTTATATGTTAAATTTATTGCATTTAAGATTCTTTGACTTCACATCTTGCCATGAAGTTCTACCAAATGTTTGTTCTTCTGCACATTTAAAATCGTACTCGAACGATATTTTCGTTGAAGTTCTTCTGCTCTTATTTTATTATGTTCCATTGTCTCACAAATAACAAGAGTTCCTCGTTGTTTTCTGGATTCATTTATTGTTGAATAACAGGGTGTGGGTGTGGTTATGCTCCCCATGCACGTCAATAGCTCACAGTTACAGCCCACACCCTACTTTCTTTCACCACAGTCATTGTGATATAAAATTAAAATTAAAAACTAAAGCTGTCGAGAGTAATTGTGCATGAGCCAATATTAGTCAAAAGAAATACTAGGCACTTTCTTTTTATCCTTTTGCTGATGCAATCAAAATAATACGTAAAGAATAACAATAATTCATGATGATAAATAACTGGAACAAGAGTCTTGTAAGAACAATAGGAAAATTTCAACAGCATTCAAAACTTATCTGTCGTGGCATAAATATTATTGATGAAGACATTCCAATTATTGTTCAAGAAGCACTAATTAATAAGCAATGTATTGAACTTGATTTATCCTCGAACCGTTTGAAATCTGAAGGGGCACGGCTAAAGACTGATGCGTTTGAACAAAATATAGTTTTAGAATTTCTCGACCTAGGTAGAGATCGAATTAGAGATGAAGATGTTCAATATCTTGTCACTGGACTTCGAACATATCGCTACCTTACATATTTTCGATTAGAAGGAAATGTTATTACTGATGTTGGTGCAGAACATATAGTTTGATTTTTATTAGAAAATGGACGGCTCAAACTTCTCGATCTTCACTCCAATGAATTAACATCACGAGGTATCATAACACTTGTGCAAGCTGTACCCAAAACACGTCTTGAATATTTCTATATTGGAGAAAATCGACAAGTCAACGATGAATGCATCGTTGCAATAATTTTCATGATTCAACAAGCAACATATTTGCAAGCTGTTTCATTATCGAATATAGACGTTTCGTTAAAATCGAAAGAGAAATTAAGAAAAACGGTCAAATCAAAACATCCTTCTCTTTTTGATATATGATTGTAAAAGTCGTTAAAACGATTATGAAGAAAACTAATCCTATTGTCTCTTATTGTCCAACATATAAATAATCGTCAAAATACTCTTACTTAGGATGTTAATTCAGTAAAATTCTTTTCTATAAATCATTGTTCATTTGACGGCAAGGTACTGCGACTCTTCAGAGCATCTTACATAGCAGTCACATCTTCATACTACCATAAACCAGTCAGTTAAGAAGACAGAACAACTTTTGAAATTGGAATACTTCCCTTAATATTATGCTTCCACGATCCTGTAATAAAGGGAATTTCGAAAAGTCGACTGTGCACAAAGAGTATCGTTCCAATATCTGAGAAACAAGGCCACTAGCATAACTTCACAATCGTAACGTCGATGTAGATAATAATTGCCCATATCAACAACTTCAAGTATTTAGTATCATTTTCTAGTGCTCCTTAAATTACACATGCATTCAATTTGTTCTATTCCCTTCCTGAAACTCGACCATTTCAATTTACTGCAAATAAGAAAAATCGGCACACCAAGAATCGACAAAAAGCACATCACGACAACGAAATACACAGAAAACTCTGTCCTACACATTATTGTTGCAGACTGCAGCCCTGAGTATGAGTGTGCGGAACCTGATGGCGTCCAAGTGGCTGCTGATCTTCATAACCTGCTAACATCCACATACTCAAACCAAACAAACACAGACATACCTAAAATCTTCTAACAAGACATTCCCTCATTCACTAAACGATAAAATGCAACAATATGTGATAAATCCCTGCTTTATATTTATCGCTATTTCCCTAGACTTCCGACGAAGTCCAACGATTGAAAAGAACGGAAAAAACTCTTGATACCAAAAACTTTCCCTTGCCAAACGAACAATCTACCGTTGAAATACAGGCCCTTGGGGAATAACATTGAACACGTCCCATAGTCGAGGAATACGAACGATGAAAGGCTTAACGTGAAACTAATCCGACTCTTGACTCGAGCTAAATCAGAGCAACCTTCGAAAACGCAAGAATTGGCAAAGCCGCAACCTGCAGACATCACAAGGTAGTCGAAAGATGAAGGAATTCCATGATATTTGCGGTCTTTGGTCCGTAGTAAATCTCGGGTTCCAGTAGTCGGTATCCGAAGACCCTCACCTAGAGTCCTGCGGGACAGTCCCGAATCCCGAAAAATCCCGTTTATCCCGTCCCGCGGGACAAACGGGACTGTCCCGATAAATTTTCGGGACGGGACAAACGGGAACGGGACTAATCAAAAAAATTCGGGACGGGACAAACGGGATTCGGGACAAATCGAAAAAAATAATGTCCCG